>JABYQR010000150.1:0-103275 GCA_022592445.1 Cytidiella melzeri | reverse complement strand
CCAAATTTGTGAAGTACAACCGTGTCCCAACCGGTACAACAGAGTAGAATATCCTGGTTGTTACACAAATCAGTATCGACCCATCCTTCACTGGCAGGAAGATCGCATTCTTGAATCTCTCCCACCACTACCTGAATCTGAAGAAGACTTCGATCGAACCTTCACACAGGAACAATACCAGATGGATTCCACCAATGTTTCCCAGCATGCTTCCAGGGCAGCAACTCCCGCCCCCACACAAGAGCCGTCCCCGCCTCCCACAGCAGAACAGCTTCTGCACGCACTACTCCTGGGTCAGCAACAGCTGACACAGGCTAACACAGCACTGGTTCAGAACCAGCAACAACCGGTAAACAATAGGTCACGGGAAAGGGTTGTAGAAAAACCCGCCAGCTTCAAGGGCAATGCCAGTAGTGACGCACGTCGCTTTCTAGCTGCCTTTTCAATGTACGCACAGTTTAATGAGAAGCTGTCCCCGTACAACACCCGAGGTGGCCAGACCTGGTTAGATCATCTCTGGATTTCATCGGCCCTGTCCTTTATGACCAAAGATGCGGCCTTTTGGGCTACTCCCCACATGGATTTGATTGCCAGCCATCAAATGGCATTCAATGGTGACTGGGACAACTTCAAGACGGCATTCAAGTCACAATTTGAACCAGTTGACAAAATGGTGGATGCTAAGGCCAAGCTTAGGGAGCGGTGGCAAGGCAAAAAGACGGTTCCCGAGTACACAGCCAGATTCCGGGAAATCATGGATAGGACAGGTTATTCGACACAGGATCTACGGGGCCGTTATTACGAACATCTGAGCACCACAATTAAGGATGAACTGGTCCACACTGCACGGCCCCATGTCACCCTCGTCGATCTCATCAATGTGGCCACTGACATCGACAATTGTCTTCGGGTTAGAGCTCAAGAAAAAGCTCGTGAACAAGGTCGAACGGTCCCCAACCTGTTCAAAACCACTCCGGTCTCCACCTCGTCCCCGGCTCCCTTCGTCCAAGCACCTCGTGACTCCAATGCCATGGAAATCGATGCTACCAAGGTTGGACCTAACGGAAAAACACGCGCCGACTTCATGAAGGCTATGAACGGCAGATGTTACGGATGCGGATCGAAGGATCATCAGAAGAAGGACGGAAAACATGATCGTGAACTGTGCGGACATTGTGGTGGCAACCATCAGACGCAGGTTTGCCAAAGTCGATTCCTTGGGTACCCACCTAGGCAACAGAAGGTGGCTGCAAATACTCTGTTTGATCCATCAACTCCGGCTCCCTTGTCGTCCTCGTCTACAAGGCCCCTGCCTAATCCACCCGCCGCCTCCGTCGCCAGCTCCTCTTCACCAAGTCCGTTCGACTACGATGCCATTATGAAGCAGATGTCATCGCTCACGGACCAAGTCAAGCAGCTGGGTAATCAAAGGGATTTTTAGAACGGACTCCAGGTGAAACCGCACCCTCGAGTCCCTCTAGAAAGACCTACATAGAAGAAGTGGAGGACAATGATGATTCCCCCACGGACATAGTTTTTAACGCCCCTGTAGTAAATACCCGCCCCGCACAGCAGCCCGATTTGCAGTCTTCAGTTTTATTTAACGACATGTATAACTACTACAAAACCTTGTCGTCTTGCATAGTGCCTGAAATAGACCCGCTTAGCATGCATTTCCGAGTTCCAATTACGCTCAAAGGAGTGTTCAGAGAAAAGGGCATCAAAGCTATGATTGACTCAGGAGCCACCGCTTTATTCCTGAGTCAAGACTTTGTCAACCAGCACCGAGTACGTACGGTCCCCTTAGAAAGGCAGATCCCACTCCACAACATCGATGGGACTCTAAATCAAGGAGGACGTATCACACACAGAGCAGAGCTCAAACTACAAGTTGGGGCTATCAAGGAAAATGCAACCTTTTTGGTCACAGACATTGGTCCAGAAAATTGTATTCTAGGCCTACCCTGGCTTCGCAAAGCAAACCCCAAGATCAATTGGGCTACCGGAGAAATGGAACTGGAAGCCGAAGAAGACTTCGAACCCTTCCAGTCTATCACAGCCAATCGAAAGCAGAGACGAGCCTGGCTCAGAGCCGGTATCATTCAGGACACCAAAGAAGAGCTCTGGTCCTGTGCTAGCTATACGTACTCTACAGACATTGCAGCTAAGGCCCATCAATCCAAAGAGCAACAGACGTTCGAACAGATGGTTCCAGAAGAATACCGCAGACACCAGAAAGTCTTTTCCGAAGAAGCATCACAGCGCCTCCCAGAGCACCAACCCTGGGATCACACGATTGATCTAACAGAGAACCCAAAGATGTTCAGATCCAAGGTCTACCCCATGTCTCCGAATGAACAAGCGGAGTTAGACAAGTTTATTGAGGAAAACCTAGCGAAAGGATATATTGTCCCATCCAAGTCGCCCATGGCCTCACCGGTATTCTTTGTTAAGAGGAAGGATGGCAAGCTTCGGCTTGTTCAGGATTATCGACGATTGAATGACATCACAATCAAAAACCGCTACCCACTCCCCTTGGTATCGGATATTACCAATCGGCTTCGTCAAGCCGAAATCTTTACCAAGTTTGACGTACGATGGGGCTACCATAACATTCGGATTAAGGAGAATGACAAGTGGAAGGGTGCATTTGTGACAAACCGAGGGCTGTTCGAGCCTAAGGTGATGTTGTTTGGCATGACCAATTCTCCAGCCATGTTTCAAGCCATGATGAACTCCATCTTTGCTGATCTCATCGCGGAAGGAAAGGTCTCGGTGTACTTAGATGACATCCTCGTCTTCAGTTCAGACATTACAGAACACCGGTAAATTGTTCATGAGGTACTATCTCGACTTGAAGCCAATGACTTGTATCTTCGCCCCGAAAAATGCGAATTTGAACAGTCACAAGTCGAGTACCTAGGTTTAATCATTGGTAACGGAAAGATCCGTATGGACTCGGGTAAAATAGAAGCTATCACCAACTGGCCGGTACCACAGAACCTCCGTGATGTGCGCGGCTTCATTGGATTTGCCAACTTCTACCGACGTTTCATCAAGGACTTTGCATGGCATACTCGTCCCCTCCACGATCTCACCAAGAAAGACCAACCTTGGAAGTGGGGAGAAGCACAGCAGAACACTTTTCAGATGCTCAAAGATGCGTTCACTCAGGAACCTATTCTAGTCACATGGGAACCCGATTGTCCCACACGTATTGAAGTTGATGCGTCTGGCTTTGCAACTGGAGGAGTTCTATTGCAGAAACTAGAGGATGGACGATGGCACCCTGTAGCATTTCGGTCTCAGTCTATGGCCGAAGCCGAACAGAGCTATGAGATCTATGATCGAGAAATGCTCGCTATCATCAGAGCTCTCAAAGATTGGCATCACTATCCAGAAGGATTACCCGCGCCCTTCGAAATTGCACAGATCATCAGAATCTGCAGTACTGGCGTACCGCCCAGGACCTGTCTAGATGACAAGCTCGGTGGTCTTTGTATCTGAGCCGGTTTGACTTTGTTTTGACACACAAACCCGGAAAGACCCTTACTCAAGGCAACCCACTATCCCGGGTCAGAATCTTGGAAGTTTTAGATGCATCAGACAACAAGGAACAAGTTGTGCTGAAACCCAAATACTTCCAGACAATAGCCGCCTCGAGTATTTCGGAGTCAGATCCGTTAGAGTTGCGAATTAAAGACATCAGTATTTGAGAAGCAGAGGTAGTCCAGGGACTAGCCAAACTTAGGAAGGATGGACCCCGGAAGTTGACTGACGGCGGACTTGAGTGGGAGGAAGACAATGGACTGGTGTATTATAAAGGGAAGCTGTACATTCCAAAGGATCGAGAAGTCCGCAGGGAGATTGTAAAACGATGCCATGATGCGTTACCAGCAGGACATCCTGGCAAACATGCAACCCTGGAACTAGTTACACGACACTATTGGTGGCCTCGCATGGCATCATTCGTAGAATAATACGTCCTTGGATGTGACAAATGTCAGCGGACTAAACCAGCACAGCACCCGATTGCCCCAATACAGCCCATTGAAGTACCAGACGGACCTTGGCAGGTGGTAGGCGTGGATTTAGTCGGACCGCTCCCACGCAGTAACAGTTTTGACATGATTGCCGTGTACACAGACTTGTACAGCAAACAAACACATGTAATCCCAACTCAGTCTACTGTTACCGCGGACGGAATAGCCGACCTTCACATCAAAGAAGTGTTCAGGCTCCATGGCATTCCCCGACAGTTTATATCCGATAGAGGACCCCAGTTTGCAGCTCGTGTCATGCAAGCGTTGTACAAACGGCTAGGCATCACTGGCGCTATGACTACCGCCTACCACCCTCAGGCCAATGGTCAAACGGAAAGAACAATCAAGAGGTAGAAAAGATTCTACGACTCTTTGTTGACCATTGACCAACGACAAGATGATTGGGCAGAATACATCCCAGTGGCTGAATTCGCCATCAACTCTCGTGTCAACTCATCTACGCAGCACTCTCCGTTTGAAGTCATGTACGGGTATTTACCGGACTTTACCATCCCCATCAGTTGTCAAAGTCGTATGCCGAACCTGGACACACGCCTAGAAAAGCTCAGACAGGTTCGGGCACAAGCCGAAGCTGCCTCACGTCTCTCTAAGGAAAAGATGGCCGAAGCTTCCGGATACACCTGTAGAGCTACTCCAGTCTTCAAGGAAGGGGACCTTGTGTGGTTGTCTTCCAAAAACGTCAAAGTACATCAGCAGTCTGACAAGCTAGGGCCTAGACAGCTTGGTCCTTTCACAGTTCTTCAGAAAACCGGTGAACATACATATCAGATCAAACTCAAATCCGGATATTGTATTCACGACAACATCAATGTTGAACGGCTATCTCCGTATTGAGGAAACGAAGTAAACGGCCTCATACCAGAACCACCAGCACAGATCATAGTAGATGATCAACAAGTCTATGAAGTCGAGAAGATCCTAGACAGTTGGATCTATCGGAAACAAATGCAGTACTTAGTCAAATGGAAAGGCTATGGAGAAGGCGACGTAACGTGGGAACCTGCAGTAAATCTGACCAATGCGAAAGAGAGCATTGCAGAGTTCCACACCAGACATACCAATGCACCCCAGAAATTGCCCAAAGCACTCTTCGACTCCATTCCTTGGAAACCGTTGGAGAACATCACAGAAGCCATTGCATCTGACCTCGAGTGGGCAGATGGTAGAGTTCCTGGTCTTAGTTCATCGAGGCGATGAATTTTAGGAGGGGGGTAAAATGACATGGATAGTCCAACAGACCGGATTTTTCCAACATTGTCACAAGTTTATAGCCTTAAGCGCCTATCTAGAGCGCTTATTTTCCGGCTAGGAGTGTTACCAGACCTAACCCTAACCCGGGTCACGTGACATCCTGCCTTATTTATCAACAGTCCAGACCCAAACCCTAGACTCAGTCTGGAGCGGTTCCAGATTAACCTAGGCTATTGTTCTATTGTTCCTCTTCCATTGATAGGGATTGATTCCCCCAGTTTCTATTGTTCTATTGTTCCTATTCTATTGTTCTATTGTTCTATTGTTCTAGTGTTCTAGCTCTATCGTTCTCCGTACCCGTCCTTGACAGTTACTCTGGTCCTTGACAGTTACTCAGGTCCTTGACAGTTACCCTGGTCCCTTATTGTTCTATTGTTACTCCAGCCCTACAGTTACTCCAGTCCCTAGTGTGGGAACTTGTGCACAGACCACCCAGCCACAGTATATATAGTAGACCTTACCCTCCATAGCTCTGCATCTTGACCTCTCTGTCATTTGCACTGCTAGGTTAGTTACTGCATGTAACTTAGTATCATACCTTATTAACTCTGTCATTTGCACTGCTAGTATCCGGCCTCTGTACCTGCTTGCCTGCTCATCATTGACTCTGACCTTGTTGTCGTCGTTGGAGATCCCTTTCCTTTTCCACCATCATCCATTCCACCCTTGTTTAGGGTTTAGCAGTATAGCAGCAGTCACTCCGCGACACTCTGTCCTCGACGCCGGTGACACCACCGACGAAGACGCTGAGTACGTCCCACCATTCACTTGCCGACATATTTATTGGGACACTCTCGTCCATTCCCCTTCTGAACTCCCTTCCCCCGTGCAAATGCTGATTGATTCCGGGGCTCCCGCTATTCTAGTTGACGACTCGCTCGTAACCAGACTCAACCTCCGTTGCAGACAACTTCTGCATTCAAAGACTTTCGGTGCAGCATGGGGTGGAGATTTGCAAATAGCAACGGAATGGATAAAATTCAAGGTCTCAAATTTGCAACTCTCGTGGACGTCTCGTACTTGTAAAGCTATCGTCGTTAAGGGCCTTTTTGTGCCCGTTATTCTTGGTCTCCCGTTTTATACCACAAACCGTTGTTCAATCGATCCTGTCAATTCTACTATCATACAACAACACGACGGTCTTGATATCATCTCCGCACCTCCTCCTAATCCCACACACAATGTCGACCATTGTTCCCCTCGTCAGCGCCGTGACAACACCGCTGCGCAGGTTGCCGCTGCGAAAGAGCTATCCACACTACAAGACAACCTCCATAGAACTGCTTACCGCGATACCATGCGCGAGCTGCTACTTGAAACAATGCGTGCACATGACAACTCTTCCTCTGTAAACAACGTTGAGAACCTCACACACGTCCTTGGTGCGATTCACGACTGCATCAATGACCTGTCTCTACTCGCATCCCTTGCGGTTGAAAACGATTGTATGCGACTACGCTTCGCTGACCTCTTCCTGGACGATATTCCTCACATCTCACACATGCCTACCGACGTATACCATTGTTTCTGCCTCAAAGACCCTGACACGATGATTGCGCGGAGACAATACGAATGTCCAAAAAAATATTGTGAGGCGTGGCAAACCTTGCTCACGCAACATCTCGATGACGGTCAAATCCGTCCCTTTAGCAGCCCTTATGCGTTACCTGCATTTCTCATACCTAAATCTGACCCTGCAGCGCAACCTCGCTGGGTCAATGACTACCACGCACTCAACGCCAACACAGTGCCCGACGTGCATCCCCTCCCACGCATTAGCGATATCCTATCTGACTGCGGAAAGGGTAAATTTTGGGCAAAAATTGACATGACAAACTCCTTCTTTCAAACGCCTGTACACCCCGATGACATTCCTTACACTGCTGTTACCACTCCGTTTGGTCTGTATGAATGGATGGTTATGCCTCAAGGATGCCGAAATGCGCCCGCGACTCACCAACAACGCATGTTCTCCACCCTTCGCGAGTTCATTGGAACAATCTGCCATGTTTACCTCGATGATATCATCATCTGGTTGGAAATGCTGGAAGAACATTGTCGCAACGTGACCGCCATCCTAGAAGCCTTGCGTAAACATTCCTAATACTGTTCACCGAAAAAGACAAACCTATTCTGCATTGAGCTTGACTTCCTGGGCCACCACATCTCTCGCCGCGGTGTGGAAGCGGATCCGAAGGAGATCGAAAAGGTTCTGGCCTGGCCTACTCCACGCTCGTCTTCGGATGTCCTCTCTTTCCTCGGGCTTGTGCGTTACATCGCTTCTTTCCTGCCTGCTCTCACGGAACACACACATGTATTAAACCAACTCACCACTAGCGAGGCGGAGAAGCGTTTCGTCTGGGCCGAGCACCACCAACTGGCCTTCAATGGTGTAAAGAAATTAGTGACGTCTAGCAAATGCCTTACTGTTATCGACCACGAAAATATGGGCGCAAATAAGATCTTTGTTGCCTGTGACGCGTCAGACTACTGTTCCGGCGCGGTCTTATCATACGGCAAATCCTTCAAATCTGCTCGACCTGTCGCTTTTGAAAGTCAATTGTTTAAAGGTGCTGAACTCAATTACCCTGTGCACAAGAAGGAACTTCTTGCGATTATCCGTGCGCTGCATAAGTGGCGCGTGGAACTTCTCGGTGTCCCGTTCGAAATCCTGACAGACCATAAGACGCTGGTTAACTTCGACACACAAGCCAATCTCTCTCGCCGCCAATGTCGTTGGCAAGAATTCCTGAGCCAATATGACTACGTCATTTCATACATTGCAGGAAAAGACAACGCACCCGCCAACGCCATGTCTCGCATTCGCGACTTCTCCCCTGATCCTGAACCTCCCGCGATGCCTGTTTCTCCAACTCCCATGGACACTCCACTGCACGTAGGTGCCCTCAGCCATTTCCAGGTCTCATTTGAGCAAGCTTGGGTTGAAGACCTCATTGCGGGGTACGCCGAGGATGCCTGGACATTGTGTGTGTTAGACGCGCTCTGGGACCATCCTGCCAAATCTCTTGTCGACAATTCTAAGCGAACCTGCTCCTCTACTGCTGCCCTGAGGAACAACTTACTGGAAGCGCGCACCAATTCTGGTTTCCACGTCAAGAACCAACTTCTCTTCGTCTCTGAACGTCTGGTGATACCGCGCGTACGGCACTTGCGCGAACGCCTCTTCCGCTTGGCCCACAATTCCTTGGGACATTTTGGCTGCAATAAATCATACGCTGCACTGCGTTCAAGCTATTATTGGCCGCACATGAGGAAGGAGATTGAGGAGTTGTACATACCAGCTTGCGAACAGTGCCAGCGCAATAAATCCCCCACCCGGAAACGTGTTGGTTCCCTACATCCGCTGCCTGTGCCTGACGGTTGTTGCGAAAGCGTTGCAATCGATTTCATTGGCCCTTTACCGACAGACAAAGGTTGCGACTCTATCATATCAATGACGTGTCGTTTGAACTCTGATCTCTGCATCGTCACGTCAAACACAGATATCACTGCCAAAGATTTTGCCTTGATTTTCTTCCATCACTGGTACTGCAAAAACGGACTGCCATCAGATATTGTCACTGACCAAGACAAGCTTTTCATGTTGCGGTTTTGGAAGGCACTGACGAAACTCACCGGTGTTGCCCTGAAGATGTCGACGTCGTACCATCCAGAGACCGACGGATCGAGCGAGCGTTCTAATAAGACCATTATTCAAGCCCTTTGTTTCCACGTTGAACGCAACCAAAAGGGTTGGGTTTGTGCGCTGTCACTCGTTTGCTTCAACTACATGAACACGGTGAACGCTTCTTCTGGGTTTTCACCTTTCCAGATCTGATACGGACGCTCACCTCGCATGATTCCTCCGCTCTGTCTCGACACCACAAAGGATTGCGCGAAGGCTGTTGGCAAAGAGGCCTTCAACGCTAAAGACTTGATCGCCCGCCTGGAAACAGACGTAATGGAGGCCCAAGATAACATGCTGTTGGCCAAAGTGAACCAGGCGCACCACGCAAATAAGCACTGGCATCCGGAGGTGGTGTACAACGTTGGCGACAAAGTCCTACTATCAACTTTTCATTGTCGCAGAGACTACATGCGCCGTGGTGATCACAGGGTTGTGAAGTTTATGGTCCGTTTTGACGGACCATACACTGTCGTTAAAGCGAATCCAGACACTTCGACATATACTCTAGACTTACCATCAACGATGAGAATCCATCCTACTTTTCACGCCTCTCTCCTGCGCACTTCCGTGCAAAACGACCCGTCCTTGTTTCCCGAACGAGAACACGAAGAACCGGGTCCTATCGCCACACCTGACGGATTGGAGCACGTCGTCGATCGGATCCTGGATTGTCGCAAAGTTGGCCGCGGTTTCCAATACCTCGTGTGTTGGCGCGGTTATGGTCCTGAGCACAACGAGTGGCTCGCTGGTAGTAAAGTTGATGATTTGGCGCCTTTCAATGATTTCCTACGCAAAAACGGGTTTCCGGGCGCTTCCGACCCTGGGGCAAATTCTTCGGAAGGGGAAGGAGTGTAACCCTGGCCATGGGTTACAACGAATACAGTTTCCGGTTTTGGACAATCAGCTTATGTAAAATGTCTTCATCTCTTTTCCCACATTCTTATTCGTTCCCGCTGTTTGCTCTGATTACGTATAAAAACCTCATCGCCTTCAGTGTCGATGGACTTCATTCCTTTCGTCCCGACGTTGAAGGTACAATATATCACTATCCTACTGTACACTAAACTGATTCCTTTTGTCCCGACGTTGAAGTCTTTTAATATATCTCGTGCTTGTTCTTTCGAGTGTTTCCCGCTGCCGCAGGTTTCCAGTATCTACAAGTTGTTGTTGTTTTGACTATGTCATTTGTTTGTTCCGCACTGTCCATTCCAGCTCAAGCAAAGAGGGGTCTATTGCCCGAGTCTTTCGCGGCTTCTGCTCGCACTGTGCATTGACATGGATAGTCCAACAGAGACCGGATTTTTCCAATATTGTCACAAGTTTATAGCCTTAGGCACCTATCTAGAGCGCTTATTTTCCGGCTAGGAGTGTTACCGGACCTAACCCTAACCTGGGTCACGTGACATCCTGCCTTATTTATCAATAGTCCAGACCCAAACCCTAGACTCAGTCTGGAGCGGTTCCAGATCAACCTAGGCTATTGTTCTATTGTTCCTCTTCCATTGATGGGGATTCCCCAGGTCTTATTGTTCTATTGTTCTTATCCTATTGTTCTATTGTTGTATTGTTCTAGCTCTATTGTTCTACGTACCCTGGTCCTTGACAGTTACTCAGGTCCTTGACAGTTACTCCGGTTCTTGACAGTTACCCGGGTTTATTATTGTTCTATTGTTACTCCAGTCCCACAGTTACTCCAGTCCCTAGTGTGGGAACTGGTGCACAGACCATCCAGACACAGTATATATAGTACCCCTTACCCTTCCTGGTTCTGCATCTTGACCTCTTCGTCATTTGCACTGCCAGGTGAGTTACTCAATGTAACCTAGTATAAACATGATATTAACTTCGTCATTTGCACTGCCAGTATCCGGCCTTTGAGCCTGCTTGCCTGCTCATCATCGACTTTGACCTCGTTGTCGTCGTTGGAGATCCACTTCCACTTCCACTCCCTCCCTTCTCTACCCTTGTTTAGGTTTAGTAGTATAGCAGCAGTCGCTCCGCGACATTAGGTCAAGATACCACACAGCTACCGGCACGACTGCCCTTAGCTTGGATCAAGTCTTCCTGTCCCCCAGTTTTAAAAAGTTTATTCCCCCCTACGTTTGAGAGTAAGCCATGCCGTCCGTCTTGACGTGCTTGATCGCTGACTCGTTCACTTTCCGTGGTTGATTCTTAGTGCCGAAAGAATCCCACTCCCGTTTCACCGCTCGTCCAGATCCTTTGCACAAGGATCTGAACCAAGCGCGTCGAGAAGTCCAGATCCATCGCGCCTTGCCCCAGGCCGTGTTTGATCAACTCGACGCAGAGCACACACGTGGCAAGAGCCACAAGTACACGGAGAAGGAGCTCAAGGCTATTGCCTCCTACGTCGGTCACCGTAAACCCAAGGGTTCTGCCCTCACACACAGATTCCCCACTGCAGAGGAGTTTGAGAAACTCCGTGCTGAGTCCAAAGAGTTCGCTGCCCGTACCGCACGCGAACGAGCTGAGGCCTTAGCAAGTCTTCCTAAGAAGCCTTCGTTAGCAGAACGCTTCCCATCCCGGCCACCACCAACCCTGGTGCAGCCCTCATAGCCGCAAAGCCGACTCTCATCGACTTCCAAAAGACACCCTTGAAGACCTTCAAGGAATCTTCACTCAAAGCTCACCGCCACCCTCCAACGCCTGTCGATTCTACCCACCATCAACAAGTACCAACAGCTTCACGAAGGCACGAGGCGTAACTTTGAGAAAGAGAAACAGAAGTTAGAAAAGCTTCTGGAAGAGCTACCAACCCGAGCCACTGTCATCACTCAGCGTGAGTGGCAGCTGCTGGATTGGGGTTTAAAGGCAATAGGAGGAATCAGTTTCAAGGGTCTAAGAAGGAATTACGAACAAGTGTTCAAAGCTTTAGACAGAGTTTGGTCGGACGAGTACTTCGTATCATTCTAGAAATACAGTGTGGCTTCTCAAAGTCCCAGAAGTAGTGTTTGGTCTAGAGATCATCTCCCCTGTGAGAACTACCCACACGCTTTCAATCACCGTACCATCAGAGACGAGTGTTACGACCCAGAAGAAGGACACGAAGCCTGTGAAACTCAGCCCTGTCCAAACCGATACAACGGTATTGCATATCCCGGTCGATACGCAAACCAGTATCGACCCATTCATCATTGGCAAGAAGCTCGTATCCTTGAATCCCTCCCACCCTTGCCTGAAGAAGACTTCGATCGAACCTTCACACAGGAGCAATACCAGATGGATTCCACCAACGTGTCTCAGCATGCTTCTAGGGCAGCAACCCCAGCCCCCGCACAAGAACCGTCTCCGCCCCCCACAGCAGAACAACTTCTGCATGCGCTACTCCTCGGTCAGCAACAGCTGACACAAGCCATCACAGCGCTGGTTCAAAACCAGCAACCGGTCAACAACAGGTCAAGGGAAAGGGTTGTAGAGAAACCCGCTAGTTTCAAGGGCAATGCAAGTAGTGACGCGCGTCGCTTTCTCGCTGCCTTCTCAATGTACGCACAGTTTAATGAGAAGCTGTCGCCGTACAATGCCCAAGGTGGTCAGACCCGGTTAGACCATCTGTGGATCTCGTCGGCCTTGTCATTTATGACCGAAGATGCAGCAGTTTGGGCTACGCCCCACATGGATTTAATTGCCAGCCATCAAATGGCATTCAATGGTGATTGGGACGATTTCAAGGCGGCGTTCAAAGCATGATTTGAACCAGTTGACGAAATGGTGGATGCTAAGGCCAAGCTCAGGGAGCTATGGCAAGGCAAGAAAACGGTTCCGGAATACACGGCACGATTCAGGGAAATCATGGACAGGACCGGCTACTCGACACAAGACCTTCGTGATGGTACTACGAACACCTGAGTACTACCATCAAGGATGAGCTGGTTCACACCGCAAGGCCTCACGTCACTCTCGTAGACCTGATCAATGTTGCTACAGACATTGACAATCGTCTTCGTGTTCGAGCTCAAGAGAAAGCTCGTGAACAAGGTCGAACGGTCCCCAACCTGTTCAAAACCACTCCGGTCTCCACCTCGTCCCCGGCTCCCTTCGTCCAAGCACCTCGTGACTCCAATGCCATGGAAATCGATGCTACCAAGGTTGGACCTAACGGAAAAACACGCGCCGACTTCATGAAGGCTATGAACGGCAGATGTTACGGATGCGGATCGAAGGATCATCAGAAGAAGGACGGAAAACATGATCGTGAACTGTGCGGACATTGTGGTGGCAACCATCAGACGCAGGTTTGCCAAAGTCGATTCCTTGGGTACCCACCTAGGCAACAGAAGGTGGCTGCAAATACTCTGTTTGATCCATCAACTCCGGCTCCCTGTCGTCCTCGTCTACAAGGCCCCTGCCTAATCCACCCGCCGCCTCCGTCGCCAGCTCCTCTCACCAAGTCCGTTCGACTACATGCCATTATGAAGCAGATGTCATCGCTCACGGACCAAGTCAAGCAGCTGGGTAATCAAAGGGATTTTTAGAACGGACTCCAGGTGAAACCGCACCCTCGAGTCCCTCTAGAAAGACCTACATAGAAGAAGTGGAGGACAATGATGATTCCCCCATGGACATAGTTTTTAACGCCCCTGTAGTAAATACCCGCCCCGCACAGCAGCCCGATTCGCAGTCTTCAGTTTTATTTAACGACATGTATAACTACTACAAACCTTGTCGTCTTGCATAGTGCCTGAAATAGACCCGCTTAGCATGCATTTCCGAGTTCCAATTACGCTCAAAGGAGTGTTCAGAGAAAAGGGCATCAAAGCTATGATTGACTCAGGAGCCACCGCTTTATTCCTGAGTCAAGACTTTGTCAACCAGCACCGAGTACGTACGGTCCCCTTAGAAAGGCAGATCCCACTCCACAACATCGATGGGACTCTAAATCAAGGAGGACGTATCACACACAGAGCAGAGCTCAACTACAAGTTGGGGCTATCAAGGAAAAGCAACCTTTTTGGTCACAGACATTGGTCCAGAAATTGTATTCTAGGCCTACCCTGGCTTCGCAAAGCAAACCCCAAGATCAATTGGGCTACCGGAGAAATGGAACTGGAAGCCGAAGAAGACTTCGAACCCTTCCAGTCTATCACAGCCAATCGAAAGCAGAGACGAGCCTGGCTCAGAGCCGGTATCATTCAGGACACCAAAGAAGAGCTCTGGTCCTGTGCTAGCTATACGTACTCTACAGACATTGCAGCTAAGGCCCATCAATCCAAAGAGCAACAGACGTTCGAACAGATGGTTCCAGAAGAATACCGCAGACACCAGAAAGTCTTTTCCGAAGAAGCATCACAGCGCCTCCCAGAGCACCAACCCTGGGATCACACGATTGATCTAACAGAGAACCCAAAGATGTTCAGATCCAAGGTCTACCCCATGTCTCCGAATGAACAAGCGGAGTTAGACAAGTTTATTGAGGAAAACCTAGCGAAAGGATATATTGTCCCATCCAAGTCGCCCATGGCCTCACCGGTATTCTTTGTTAAGAGGAAGGATGGCAAGCTTCGGCTTGTTCAGGATTATCGACGGTTGAATGACATCACGATCAAAAACCGCTACCCACTCCCCTTGGTATCAGACATTACCAATTGACTTCGCCAAGCCAAAATCTTCACTAAGTTTGACGTACGATGGGGTTACCATAACATTCGGATCAAAGAAAATGACGAATGGAAGGGTGCATTTGTGACAAACCGAGGGCTGTTTGAGCCTAAGGTGATGTTGTTTGGCATGACCAATTCTCCAGCCACGTTTCAAGCAATGATGAACTCCATCTTTGCTGATCTCATCGCGGAAGGAAAGGTCTCTGTGTACCTGGATGACATTCTCATCTTCAGCTCAGACATCACGGAACATCGTAAACTTGTCCATGAAGTACTAGCAAGACTTGAAGCCAATGACCTGTACCTTCGCCCCGAGAAATGCGAATTTGAACAGTCACAAGTCGAGTACTTAGGTCTAATCATTGGTAACGGAAAGATCCGTATGGACTCGGGTAAAATAGAAGCTATCACCAACTGGCCGGTACCACAGAACCTCCGTGATGTGCGCGGCTTCATTGGATTTGCCAACTTCTACCGACGTTTCATCAAGGACTTTGCACGGCATACCCGTCCCCTACATGATCTCACCAAGAAAGACCAACCTTGGAAATGGGGAGAAGCACAGCAGAACGCCTTTCAGATGCTCAAAGATGCGTTCACTCAGGAACCTATTCTAGTAACATGGGAACCTGATCGTCCCACACGTATTGAAGTTGATGCGTCTGGCTTTGCAACTGGAGGAGTTCTATTGCAGAAACTAGAGGATGGACGATGGCACCCTGTAGCATTTCGGTCTCAGTCTATGGCCGAAGCCGAACGGAACTACGAGATCTATGATCGAGAAATGCTCGCTATCATCAGAGCTCTCGAAGATTGGCGTCACTATCTAGAAGGATTACCCGCGCCCTTTGAGATCATCACAGATCATCAGAATCTGCAGTATTGGAGAACCGCCCAGGACCTGTCTAGACGACAAGCTCGGTGGTCTTTGTACCTCAGTCGGTTTGACTTTGTGTTAACACACAAGCCCGGAAAGACCCTTACTCAAGGGGACCCATTATCCCGAGTCAGAACCTTGGAAGTTCTAGATGCATCAGACAACAAGGAACAAGTTGTACTGAAACCCGAATACTTCCAGACAATAGCCGCCTCAAGTACTCCGGAGTCAGATCCGCTAGAGTCACGAATTAAGGACATCAGTATTCGAGAAGCAGAGGTAGTCCAGGGACTAGCCAAACTTAGAAAGGATGGACCCCGAAAGTTGACTGATGGTGGACTTGAGTGGGAAGAAGACAATGGGCTGGTGTACTACAAAGGGAAGCTGTACATTCCAAAGGATCGGGAAGTCCGCAGGGAGATTGTACGACGATGCCATGATGCATTACCGGCAGGACATCCCGGCAAACATGCAACTCTAGAACTGGTTACACGACACTATTGGTGGCCTCGCATGGCATCATTTGTAGAACAATACGTCCTCGGATGTGACAAATGTCAGCAACCAAACCGGCACAGCACCCGGTTGCCCCAATACAGCCCATCGAAGTACCAGACGGACCTTGGCAGGTGGTTGGTGTAGACTTAGTCGGGCCACTCCCACGCAGTAACGGTTTTGACATGATTGCTGTGTACACAGACTTGTACAGCAAACAAACACATGTTATCCCAACCCAGTCTACTGTTACAGCTGACGGCATAGCCGACCTCCACATCAAAGAAGTCTTTAGGCTCCATGGTATTCCCCGACAGTTCATATCTGATAGAGGACCTCAGTTTGCGGCCCGAGTGATGCAAGCATTGTATAAACGACTAGGCATCACTGGCGCTATGACTACAGCCTATCATCCTCAGGCTAATGGTCAAACGGAGAGAGTCAACCAAGAAGTAGAAAAGATTCTACGACTATTTGTTGATCAACGACAAGATGATTGGGCAGAATACATCCCAGTGGCTGAATTCGCCATCAACTCTCGTGTCAACTCATCTACGCAGCACTCTCCGTTTGAAGTCATGTACGGGTATCTACCGGATTTTACCATTCCCATTGGTCGTCAAAGTCGCATGCCGAACCTAGATGCACGTCTAGAAAAGCTCAGACAGGTTCGGGCAGAAGCTGAAGCTGCCCCGCGTCTATCTAAGGAAAAGATGGCCGAAGCTTCTGCATACACCCGCAGAGCTACTCCAGTCTTCAAGGAAGGGGACCTCGTGTGGTTGTCTTCCAAGAACGTCAAAGTACATCAGCAGTCTGACAAGCTAGGGCCTAGACAGCTTGGTCCATTCACAGTTCTTCAGAAAACCGGTGAACATACGTATCGGATCAAACTCAAATCCGGATATCGTATTCATGACAACATCAATGTTGAACGGCTATCTCCGTACAGAGGAAACGAAGTAAACGGCCTCATACCGGAACCACCAGCACCAATCATAGTAGATGATCAACAAGTCTACGAAGTTGAGAAGATCCTAGACAGTCGGATCTATCGGAAGCAAATGCAGTACTTAGTCAAATGGAAAGGCTATGGAGAAGGCGACGTAACGTGGGAACCTGCAGTAAATCTGACCAATGCGAAAGAGAGCATTGCAGAGTTCCACACCAGACATACCAATGCACCCCAGAAATTGCCCAAAGCACTCTTCGACTCCATTCCTTGGAAACCGTTGGAGAACATCACAGAAGCCATTGCATCTGACCTCGAGTGGGCAGATGGTAGAGTCCCTGGTCTTAGTTCATCGAGGCGATGAATTTTAGGAGGGGGGTAATGACATGGATAGTCCAACAGAGACCGGATTTTTCCAATATTGTCACAAGTTTATAGCCTTAGGTGCCTATCTAGAGCGCTTATTTTCCAGCCGGCTAGGAGTGTTACCGGACCTAACCCTAACCTCTAGGAGTGTTACCGGACCTACCTGGGTCACGTGACATCCTGCCTTATTTATCAATAGTCCAGACCCAAACCCTAGACTCAGTCTGGAGCGGTTCCAGATCAACCTAGGCTATTGTTCTATTGTTCCTCTTCCATTGATGGGGATTCCCCAGGGATTCCCCCAGGTCTTATTGTTCTATTGTTCTTATTTTATTGTTCTATTGTTGTATTGTTCTAGCTCTATTGTTCTACGTACCCTGGTCCTTGACAGTTACTCCGGTTCTTGACAGTTACCCGGGTTTATTATTGTTCTATTGTTACTCCAGTCCCACAGTTACTCCAGTCCCTAGTGTGGGAACTGGTGCACAGACCATCCAGACACAGTATATATAGTACCCCTTACCCTTCCTGGTTCTGCATCTTGACCTCTTCGTCATTTGCACTGCCAGGTGAGTTACTCAATGTAACCTAGTATAAACATGATATTAACTTCGTCATTTGCACTGCCAGTATCCGGCCTTTGAGCCTGCTTGCCTGCTCATCATCGACTTAGACCTTGTTGTTGTCGTTGGAGATCCACTTCCACTTCCACTCCCTCCCTTCTCTACCCTTGTTTAGGGTTTAGTAGTATAGCAGCAGTCGCTCCGCGACATGCATGTTCAATCACACATAACATGGTGGTCAGATAGTTGAACTGTGCATATAACGATAATTATGTACACTCGATGTCCATTAATGCTGGTCTAGATAAATTGGCTATAGACAGATTATATGATGGGCTGGTTGTTGGAGCGACGTTTCACACCCATCTCAGTGATATTTTTTTTGTCGCACGCCCATCCCTCAAACTGCCACATTTCCTTCTTTTGTCGCCACGACAACATACCCCGCGCTCATATCCGCCCGACATTGCATTTGCTTGGGAGTGTAACAGCTTTTGCTTCTAATTTATCAGGAAAACTTCCTTCTATAAGTGATTTTCATACCAGTAACAATTTTAGTAACTAACTTACCCAGAATATTGATAATAAGTTTATAGGAGATGAACAGGCTCGAGTTGCGGCCTCGGCCCTTTGATGACATGATAGACAAATACAGAAGCGCATTTTGAACGTTCACTTCCGCTGCACTTGAGTTGACCATAGTCTCGTTCCCAGACATCAGGGGAGACAGGGAGACAGGGAGACAGGGAGACAGGGAGACAAAGGCAGAGGCAGTCGCTGGCACTCCTGCCATAAATGGAGATTTTTTGGCGAGGCCAAGTTTATCGAATGATGGCACGGATTGTTACTTAGAGTTAGGTCTGACGTCTGGTCCATTTTGCCCTATTGGGTGTAGATCACCCCCCACGTGGCTCTTTAGAGGCTCTTATCTGTGGGCGTCTGGCTATAGATTAGATCCTCCTGTATTTCTTTTGCTCATCGCAACGTTCAACCTTCGAGTTTTAACCTGCTGCTGCATTCACCGCAAGAGAGACACGCCGCAACAAACTTTCGTAGTATACAATTCAAGTGGATCACGGGTACGTTCTTCTCACTTTATTTGTGTCGCTGAGGTCAGTCATGCCGACCAACTTGCGAAATTACAGCTGGCCTCGTGGTAGCTACTGATTGACTCGCGAATATGATCCCTCCCCTCCCGCTTTCTCTATAAAGATTACGGAACCTCAAACCTTCTCTCAGTGCACCTCCACTGCATTCCCAATGCCTCCTATCACGCCTCTGCACACCAACCTCGAGCCATTTGATGACGAAACTCAGTTAGGCGAGGCACCTGAGCTAGACCAGTTCCGCGCCATCATTGTCCGAAACCAGCCTACGTACAAAACTACTATATTTGGCAGGAGCTCCAGCGACTGCCTAAGGGAGCTCCGCGACTGCCTTTGTCTCCCTGTCTCCCTGACGTCTGGAACCGAGACTAAGTCGACCACCAGTCTCTGTCAGATCCTTGTCGCCATCACTAGGGGCAAACACCAATTTCACACGCCTTGAAATTTGCATGATTACCCATTTAAATGTTAACTATCAGCAGATGATCCATAGGCAATTTTGGGCTCGGAATTGTTTCTTAATGTTTGAGAATACAAAATAATGCTTTACAAATTCTGTGGCTTTTCCGGCGCAGGAATTTCTGTTGTTTAAGTGGTAGTTAAATCAAAAAGAAAAATGAAAGGAAAGTTACCTTTCAAGGCTCAGAAAACCAAGTGGAAAAGATGCCTTCCACGGATTCGGCGGGGCGTGGGAAAAGGGCATGAAAAAATCAAGAAAAGGAAAGGGTGGGTAGAATTTCCGGCGGCCTACCTCGTTGCATGCACGTGCTACCGAAAAGTTCTTGAAAGTTGTTTGCCACGTTATGTTTGCCATCACCCGACACACGTGGGAAATCTAATTGTTTTTACAATTTTAGGTCGGTCGGAAATCTGCCCAAAAAATCAATATTCACACAGATTTTCGGAGCGCGGAAAGGCTGCCAGTAGATAGGCTTGAAAATTTGTAGAAAAATCACAAAAATGTCTTTGATTGTATATTAATCTAACCCCCCAAACATAACTATATATTCACGGGATTTTTAACATATCAAATAACTCTCACGATCATTTCACGTCATGTGAAATCGGCCTTTGCCCGCAGTGCATCCCTGTCGGGCCAGGATATCATTCTCAAGTACGTGCATGTGGTGCTTGTAAACTTTCACTTCAAGGGATTTATAGTGGCGTGCGCTGTGTTGAACTGCTGGCCACAAGCATTCCTCGTAACAATCAGGTGAGATGGGCAAAAGCCATTGATAAGCGCAAACACATCATAGTGTTGGTGTGCAAGAGGCATACGCAGACAGGACTCACAAGAGTTATCTCGTCAGAACTGCAAAGGAACAGTGGGCAAACGCACATCGAGGATATTGTGATGGTGCCCAAGAAGAGTGCGCAACAGAAGGCATCATACACACTTCAAGTGAGGTAGAATAAATCTCATAGGAAGATGTCGGCAGCGTAACATGCACCGTGCAACGGAGTAGTGTGCACACTCAGCCGTTCGCACGATTAGCGGGCCTTTTGATGCTGAATCTTCCTCCCAGGTATTTTTTTGAGCTAGAAGTACTCATCAGCGCAACGATGAGTCTTACATGCACATTGCAATATACATGCGAATGTCCCGCACACGAAGCGAACGTCAGTATGGCAACGGTCGTTGCGAATATACCGCCGCAAACCTGAGATTAATGAGAACAGGGTGCGTATACGATTCCACAGGAAATAAACAGGGGACGTACAGCTCCGCCAGTAGCGGGATAGCTGGCACAGATGTCGGCCGTCCCGTCACACTCTGGACGACAGCTCGAGACGGTTTCGAGACTGGTTGCGATGGGCGGCGAGGAGGGGAGAACCGGGGCGACTGATGTGATTGTTTCCAAGTGTGTTGTGGCCATGTCTGCCAGCATGCCGGGCTTATGCCGGTTGCCTCCAGTAAGCAGCTTTTTTTTATGGTCCTACAAAATTTGCTTATCTCGTCAACGTTTCGGCTTGAAACGTCTTAACACAGCCATTGTTGATCATCAAGCGCTGTGTCACTGCTCCAGGGTTTCTTCAGCACGACCATTGTCTCTGTTTCTTTCAGCTGTCTCTCCATCTCTTTTTCAGCCCTGGGGGCGATTCCATTCCTTTACCTTCGTCGAACTCGTACTCGTCGGCCAAGTCAGGAGCAGGACCTCCCACTACACAACCTCTCCACCACTGATTTCTGGGAAATCAAAGGATGCTCGGTTCATCGCGCGCATCACTTCTCCTCTTCTCTGCTCTCTATATTACTCTTGGATTAGCTTTCCCTACGCCTGCAACACCTCGTCAGGATGATGCTCAGCAGAGAATAACGATGCAGACGCAGGAGACGGTGCAGACGTGCGTGATCATTTCAATATTGCGTTCTGTAGTTCGCTGAGGTTTTTTCTTTCCCTTTGCAGCTCACAGGGCCCCATGCTGGAGACCTGCACGATCACTCTGACGCCTATTACTGGCCCGAATGGACAGCCAATGTTCCAGGAGTCCAAGTCCTGCACGTTTACCGCTGAGACCAGTGTCGTTTCGTCTGTCAGCGCTAGCAGACCTGCAACGTCCGTGGCTACCTCTGCTACAGCTTCGGCAGCCGCTACCGCTACCAGCTCGGTGTCAGGTTCAGCGTCGGCTACGACCAGTTCTGCAACAGCCTCAGCCGCTGCAACGGCCGCGAGCTCCTCATCTGCTGCAACGGCCGCGAGCTCTGCTGCTGCTTCCAGCTCGGCGACTGTCTCAGCTGTGCGTATCATTTGTTTGTGCCAGCTGTTGATGTCTTACTGAATCCATGATGTTGGTCCACAGCAATCCAGCAGCGCTGCTTCCTCAAGTGCTTCTGCTTCGGCATCCAGCACAATTGTCCCACCAGTTTCGGTCATCGTAAGTTCTGTAGAGCTCTTGCACCTGGCCTGGCTCTGATACTCTCTTTTCCCAGGGCATCACGTCGATTCCTCTTGCGAGTGTCTCTGGATTTATACCTCCTCCCAGTGCCACACCATCGTCCGCGCTTTCTGCTTCATCGTCGTCCGTAGCGTCTTCGTCCTCTGCTTCGCCTTCCTCTTCGTCTTCTTCCGGCGCCAGCTCCAGCTCCAGTGCTAGTTCTTCCTCTTCCACACCGACCACTGCATCAAGCAGCTCCACCTCCCCTCCTGGCTCGACACCTACAGCCGGCGCGAACGCCGGTGGGAACCCCAGCATCGGTGGCACAGCGACTTCGTCCTCGACCAACCCCTCTGGTACACAACAGTCGGACACGGCGACGTCGAGTGCTGCAGCGTTCCAGATCCCTGGAAAGACGCTTTCGGTCCTGCCGATTGGTCTTGCAGTATTTGCGGGTATATCCGTCATCGCGCTTATTGTGGTTGGGTTGGTTACGTATGAGCGGACCAAGTATAGACGGGTGAGTATCTGGTGCTGGTGTCAGAGATATGACGACTGACATTCTCTCTCTCTAGGCGTTCCGCCAGCGTAAGCTCGCAGAGTCCGGAGCAAACATGGCGTATGGTGGCATGGCGTGAGTACACGCCTCACCCACTACCTCCTCTTTTGTTTTTCTTTCAGTTTCAGCGTGCTGAAACTTACTCATGTGAGAACAGACAGGCTGGCTGAGATTCTAGCGTACTTGTTTATTTATCAATTTCTGTTCTTCTTGTCGATATTTCCTGAAAAGTTGGGAAGAGATTGGAGACGATTGCTTGTGTTTCCTGCCGTGCTGGTTTTGCTGTATATTATGTGCACGCGCGGTAATCCGAGTCTCAGTTGTCTTGTTGATATCAATGCTATTATTGTGACAATACGTTTTGCTCGAGAACGTCCTGAACGGACTTTATCACTGGGTGAAACTCACTTTTGTTATACTTGCTGCTTGACAGTACACGCACGATTCTGAAACCTGTGCACCTAAATCGACGGCCGGGTCGGTGAACTGTGGCCTGCAGCCTGAAAATACTCTTGACTCTCGACAGCCATGGCCACCTTGAAGCAAGTAGACAGACTTTCGATCCAGTTTCTCGTAGACAACATCACCGAATGGTACGTCTTTCCCACCTTCGTGTTTGCCTATCGATTCAACTGACTCTTGTGATTCGTTGTGGCTACAGGTTTCTCAAGATGCCGCCGGGTTTCACCCCAGAGTTAAAGTACCATCTCACAGAGCTGAACCCGCCCATTGATGCTCTCACCGGCGCACCTATCGTGGATGCAGAGAACTATTGCTGTGGTATGCTCGCTCAGCTTTGAGACGCCTTGCGGGCTGTTGATCATGAGAGAGATCCTGACCACCCACTCCCCCTCTGTATGCTGGCAGCGGCACACGGCTTCTCGGCCCTCCTCGTAAGTCCCTAAGCGCGTGCACCCGTACACACTCACACATGTAGTATTCAATCTAAC
Organism: Cytidiella melzeri; assembly: GCA_022592445.1. Lineage (NCBI taxonomy): Eukaryota > Fungi > Basidiomycota > Agaricomycetes > Polyporales > Irpicaceae > Cytidiella > Cytidiella melzeri. The sequence continues at coordinate 79,915 of JABYQR010000150.1, read as the reverse complement.
GACTATTATCGAAACACGGATACAGCGTACTCAGCGCAAGGATGACCACAACCCCCGCCTAACACTGTTTGACACAGGCCCGGACTCCAAAACCATAACCCGCAACCTCTCCGCTCTTCAAGTCCCCACCGAACAGATCGACCGTGTCATTCTCTCGCACTGGCACGCAGACCACAGCGGAGGTATTCTCGCCTTCCTGCGCGCACGAAACAAAGCCGTCAGCGCACTGTCCCCAGAGGTTTCCGAGCCCTGCGTGTTCGACCTGCATCCTGACAGACCTATCGCACGGGGGATAGCACCCAACGGGAAAATCGCCTGTCGGCTCCCTGACGATCCCACGTTTGAGCAGATCGAAGCACTCGGAGGCGTGGTGGAGAAGCATGCGGAGGGGCATTTTGTCGCGGACGGGACGGTGTATGTAAGCGGGGAGATTCCGCGGGTGACAGAATTCGAGCAGGGGTTGCTTGGTGCTGTGAGGTGGAAGGAGGGGGAGAACTGGGTTGCTGAGGAGGTAATAGCACCACTCTTTGCCACTTGGTTCACTTTTTTGTTTGTGGGTTTTGAGTTGCGACGTCCTCATTTCTGATTGTTTGGAAAGCACATCATGGACGAGCGATACGCTGCGGTCGATGTGGTGGGCAAAGGCCTCGTGATATTTTCTGCGTAAGCCAGTCGAGATTGGAAGTTTACTTTCACCGCTCTCGGGATACTCACCTCGCTCGCGGATTACAGGTGCTCTCACGCCGGTATCGTCAATGTCGTCAAGCATGCCGTCGCCACCTTCCAGAGACCGGTGCACATGGTCAGCCATTTCATCATCCCACTCAAAACCAGCGACTGAGTTTAGTTGTGATAGATCGTAGGAGGCTTGCACCTATCCACGCCTGACATGATGGAGCGCATCGCCCCCACAGTGAACTTTTTATCGAACAAGCTGCGCCCTGCGCCGACCTACGTGCTCCCAATGCATTGCACCGGGTTCAACGCCAAGGTTGCGCTGGAAGGAGCGTTTGGTGACGGGTGTGTCCCCACCGGGACTGGTGTGATAGTCGATGTGGTGGGTGACCCTATCGCGGAAGAGCGTATGCTTAAGCCTGTAGTGGATGCTTGAGTGGACCGCTTCATGTTGGCTTCCAATTTCTATAGTAGCTGCTTCCCAGTACAAAGTAGCATAACAAACAGGAGATCTGTGCAAATACTACGATTGCCGCCCACTTCGTGGCGTTGTCGTTCAACGCTCCCACGAGTATGCTCGAATATTTATTCTCCACAGGCAATGTCACTACTAGTAGTACTGCGCCACCTAGCACACCGCCGCTCAGCTTGGCGCAGTTCTCTGCCACAGCAAACAACGAGAACAATGTCTGCAGGACACCTCGAACGACCTCCGTTCAACCCCCAGGCCGCATTCAAATTCACTCAACCGCCTAACCCAGAGTGGGATCTTGGTCAGGGACTTCCAGAGGGTGGTCCGAACGCAAAGGAATGGAATGAAGACCTGAAGAAAGGATGGAAGTCGTTCAATCTAAGTGAGATTCCTAGCAGGTACGCTGTCACTGACCTTGTGCAGTGCACCAACCTGACAGCTCGTTGCATTTTCGTAGGGACACGTATATGCTTCTCACGAGTGCCATTGTACCTCGTCCGATTGCTTTCGTAGCATCCGAGTCTGCGGACGGTGTACCGAACTTGGCCCCAATGAGGTTTGCTGCTCCGGTTCTACTCGTCTTCAAACTGCTCTGATTAACCATCCAGTTACTTCAACGCTGTTCGTGCACACGTACACAGTACTCTCCTGTCCACGTTTGACTGAAAAGTTCAAGACTCACAGGTCTCCAGCAACCCCCCTTTACTAAGCATCTCCTTCACACTCAGCACATCCCGACCCAAGGACACCCGCGAGAACATCCTAGCTATGAAACAATTTACCGTCAACCTCATCAGCGAGCCGTTCGTCGAGGCTGCTAACGCCTGCTCGGTGGAAGCTCCGGCGCACATCAACGAATGGATCGTCTGCGGGTTAACACCCGAACCCAGTGTCAGTCATTCTCTCAAACAAATCCCGCTTTGTCTTTGCACCCCCACTGATCCCCGCTGCGCGTGTGATTCCATACCCCAGGTGTCAGTCTCGGTTCCCCGTATACAAGAGAGCGCAGTCAGCTTCGAATGCGAGGTCAGTCCACATCTTCCCCAGTCTAGTTCTTACCATCGAATTGAACAAACCCTTTGCACCCAGCTCTTCAAAGAATTCGACATCTGTCCTCCAGGCTCTAGCAAAGTAACAAACACACACATACTAGGCCTCATCAAACACGTGCACGTCCGCAAGGCGGTCCTCAAGGACGACGAACGTACTGTCGACCCCTCTAAACTCCGCCCTGTGGCAAGGCTAGGCGGTGGTTCTTATGCTAGACTAGGCGAAGCGTTTGACTTGGAGAGACCGTCTTGGAAGGTATGGAAGGACAGAGTTGAGGAGATGCACAGGAAGAAATGAAGAGACCGTTGTACCGTCGATATTTTCATTCCGTTGAATAAGAGGGTAGATGATAACCTTGTAACATAACCGAGTCGCGTTCTATAGGATACATATGAGCGCAAGACAACGAGGCAAATGCTTGGGACGATTGCAAATACGTATGAGCATGATGATCGAGATGAGACGGCCGAAGGCACTTGTCAGACAGCAATGAGTGTATGTAAGAAGGGAAGGAGAGAGGACCGAGGAGGACAAGCTAAACCAATTAGATGATAGTAGTGTAGTAACATAAATAAGCAATATCAGATTATAATGCCTACGAGCCATTGCGAGAGATGGGAGAAACAATATACTGAGATACAAAGCAATGTAGAAGTTGACGACTTTGAGAAGCAAGGAAGATGTTACAGCTGAGCCAACAACTAATCAGTGAGAGGCATAAGCGCTATCAAAAGCCTACACTCACAGTATCAGGGAGGTGGAGGGACATTACATGACAGCTAACCCATCAGGAGCGTCCACGCTCAGATACGCCAGTAGTGACGGAAGTGAGCTGTTCTGGCGACAGACAACCTCGAGATCATGTCCACTCCACACTTTCTCGTCCGGTCGATGAGACGTGGAAAGATCGCGACGTAAAAGTCCATCCTCTTCACTCTCGTCGTCCGCGTCTGGCTCCAGCTTCCCAAGCCCATGACGATGGTATATCTGACTCCGAGACTTCGAGCGAGCGTGTGTGATAGTGAGCTCGCCTCTACTGTGTCGCTGACCCTTGACCGGCGTGGAATGGAGGTAGTTACCGTTTGGACTGCCGTTAGCTGAGGGCAAGATCCCATTTAGACGAGCGAGGGCGTGATCCACAGCCGAAGGGAATGGTGATGAGAATTCATCCTCAGCGTTGATGAGGGTATCCTGTAGTACTTTCAAAGTCATGTCTTCGACGGCCTTCTGCGATTTGAATCGAGATCCTGAAGGTTCCATCGGAGGGGCTGTAGGGTTCGACGCAGCCTCGATGTGTTGCTTCAAGGAGACCGTCCACTGGTGACGCACGAGATAGTCGTCCACGCTGAACATATACTTTCTCTTCTCCCCATGGTGATTCAGGAAAGCCAATTGGAAAGTGTTCCGCATAAACGCACGTTCAACCATGACTGGGCTGCTCAAGGGCAAACCCGAATAAGCAAGCGCGTTGGCCCCGCAGCGTCGCATAATGACAGTCTTTGGTCCTAGCGAGGTGCCTGTGACTCGGAACGAGGCCTCCGGTGACTTCACGAACGTGAGCTCCGAGGGCTCAAATACAAGATCCTGGCCAAAAAGCTGAATGCTGAAGTGAGGGTCGGTGGATACAATGCGCAAGATGATGGGTTCAGACTGAAGTCGGTAGGTGAGACGAGAGGGTATAGGACGCTTGATCACTATCGAAATATCGTGGTCGTTCTGCTCCGTTGTCGGTCGTCGAGCCTGGGATAACCGTTCCCGACGGATGGCGGCATAGATCTTGTCAAGGAGGTCATCCGAGACTTGAGCACGAGGGTCAGCTCGACGGAATGCTTCGACAAAGTCACGGCTAATGACATTCCGTTTGGGATACCCAGTCATTCCTGTCGTCTGCGCGATGCCGCCGTGCATGACCTCATTCAGTTGCACAATAGCTTTTACAAGACGTGCCGAAAGGTCCTTTTGGTACGCCACGATACCTGCGTTCGCTTCAAACCATCGGCTGGCAAACGCGTCCAGGAGGTAATCCAAAGATGCTTTCGGCGGCACGCAGATCGAAAGTAGGAATACCCTGAGCGCCTTATCTATCCTCATGCCCGCAAACCCGAAGCTGTCAACGTACGCCTTGAGGACGAGCTTGGACGTACGGCGAGACAAATATTCCCCGAGACGCATACGGTCCAGATCAGTCGTGCGGAAAATGAGCTGACCAAGTGCAATTGGGTCGTCTCTGCAGTGAGACTTCTCAAAAAGCGTTGTGATGGCCTGATCAGGGTCTTTGGAGAACTGGTGGACAAAAGACCGAATGACAGGATGGCGCACGGAGCCTGCGCTTGTCGCCATCTTTGTACGAGTGTCATCGCGATCGGCACTAAACTTGACGTTGCGCAATAGCACGACGCTCTTCACCACAAACTTGCGATCCATAGGAGTAGGTTTCGCGCTGTCCAAAAGGGCGTCCTGGTCAAGGACTACTGGCTTGGCAATTACCAAGAGGTCGGTGAACAGGAACAAGAACCGGTCTTTCACAGTGTTCGCATTGGAGACTTGGAGGACAGGGGAACAAAGCACAAGTTTGCGTGGAGGATCGTCAATTGCAATCGGCCAAATAGAGCTCTTGGACCCGCGACCAAGAGCCTCTTCCAGTCGTGACATGATTATAGCAACCCTGCCGATTTCCGCTTGATTGAAACCCGGCGAGCCTGACGAAGTCGACTGGGAGTCAGAGGTTGATATCGCCGCGTAATCGTCCAACGAAGACTGGGGGTCTGGGGTTTCTGACGACACTGGTTCTGGGGGTGATGAGAGAGGTGAGAACTCAGCTGCGTGATTGACACGTATGGCACGTGGAGATTGTGCGTGTCCAGAATAATGATCGTGGACAGTTGACTCAGTGACGTCTACATGTACCTCGATTGCTCTTGACTCGTCCTGGAGTGTTTGTCTCCCAAGCGTGGAAGGATTTGTGGCACTTGTCGGAGTTCTGGACTTCTCGTCGCCAATGTCCTCCCAGTCGGATAAATCGTTCTCTTTGCGTGTACCGGATAACAAGTCAGTCAACGACGGCTTTTTGGATACGGTTCGTGGTTTAGGATCCACTACTGGAGAAGCTAGAGGAATGCTGGGAGTAGACGGCGTAGGATGTTGTGAGAATATCTTTTTCGCGCTGAGCCATTTGCGTACACCCTCCACATTCGTAGGCAGCTTTGACAACGCAGACCCAATGCTTGCACCGGAGTTCGTGGTAGTAGCAGAGTTCAGGCTAAAGTAATCGTTCGAACTTGACGATGGAATGGCTGCGATAGGCGATAAAGCGTTCATACCGGAGAACTTGGCCAAGAGCCGTGTATCCGATGCTTGGTGAGAAACTTTACGGTCCCTCATGAGCTCGGGCGACTTTGTGGTAGCGCTGGAAGCAGAGCTTGTGCTGGGTATTGGTTCGATAGCGGTCGGATACAGACTCAGATCAGGAGAAGAGGCTGAGGCAATCCCTTTCGCCTTGTTTCGTTGTTCTTCAAGCTGCTTCATTCCCGGGAACGGGTTCAGCTTCGAGTCCGCGTATCTCAACAGATCAGCGGAGGATGCAGCAGGCACTGGTGACATCGGCGTCTGAGGAACGGCTTGAGGAGAAAGAGATAGAATAGATGCTGAGGCAGACGGGGATTGCATGAGAGACTGCGGGCTCTGCAGCTCGCTAGTACGCTCTCCCTTAGGACTCGTGAGACTAGTACGGCTTTCACGGCTGACGCTAGAGTCAGTGTTGTTTCGTCTGTCCCGAGTACCAATACTGTTCGTGCGTGATCGACGGCCGCCACTCGAGTTGCTCCTGGTAAGGACATTCTTGATCCTATCCCATGCGCCAGTGGCATTATCGCCAGCACGCTTCGCAATCCCTTCAGGGCGTGTCTCTCCCCATTCAGGAAAGCCAGTCGTCGAGGGAGAGGGTTCAGACAGAGGCACAGGTGTAGCAACAGATAATCGCATGGGATATGTGCGTGGTGACGGGCGAGCAGATCCAGGAGTGTCATTCGCAGCAAACGACAGGGCCATTACTGATGAAGGCGACGGTGGTACGTGAGAAGGCGACAGCTCAGGAGAGGTCTCCACTTCGATGAGAAGTTCTTTTGAAACTGAACGTGCATTGGGAGATGCAGCGTAGTAGCTGTGCTCTTCGTTGTCATCCGACGGAAGAACGTGCTGTTCCTTGTGCTCAACATGCTCAACGTTAATTAGAGGTTGCTCTGACTCATGTTCCTCTTGCTCACGTTCCTCGTCATCCGCCTCGTCGTCCTCGTCGTCCTCGTCGTCGTGTATAGGCATTCGTAAAACTGTAAATTTGTCAATTGCACGCATCAGTCTGGAGCAGAGCGAACAAACCTGGTTCTGCTACCCAGCTGAGCTCGTTGGCAGCATTGCGACTCGGCGCACGCAAAGGCAGCGTTCTGTAAGCTTCCGTATCATCGTCTTCATCCAAGAATGGCTTCTCTCTCAGAGGTGTGGCGAATGGACTAGCAGGGAAGGTGTCCTGCTTGTATGCCCCCGAGTGAGATGAGATGAAGAACGGCACTGGAACACCCATATGTGCCGAGTCGGTGGATGCATTGGATGGCGCATCTGACACGTGGGGTTGTCTGGGTCCTGCTTCTCGAGCAGGTGTGACAGGCAGTCCGTAGGATTGATTCGAGGGATGACCGTCCGCGTCCTCATCCTCATCCTCTATAACTACCCCACGGCCTCCCATTGGGGTTATTATATCCTGCTCAACCTGATGCTGAACTGGTGTTCGAGTAGTGTGGGGTACGTTCAGGCCATGGTGGAAAGACCGCGGAATTGGCGAGACTGGCACTATGGGAGTATTTGGAGAAGTTGGCGGTGGTTCGCGATCCCGCTCGTCCCGATCATCCAGCACTGCAGATCTTCGCGACCTCCTCTTTCTCCGTCTCGCTGTACCTGGGGTCATCGGTCGCGAGACTTCCTCCCCGCCGCTGGTCTGTTCTACGTCAGCCTTCTCCACACGCTCCCCCAGTCGTCGAAAGAGATTTGCTCGCACAGCTATCCTCTCGCCTCCTGATACGGTGTTGTTTCTTACGAGTGTAGTCTGAGAGGGCAGTCCGAAGGTCGCATCCAAAGGCTCGGAACCTCCAGTGAGCTTATGCATGGCCATCATACGCGCAGGTCCTACACTGTTGGAACGAAATAACCCAATGCCTTTCTGGAGTTGCTCGAGCGAGGGTAGCATTGTGGTGGTTGGTGTTGTGCCCGGGTAGTACATGGCAGGTCCTGGCGACGCTGGTGAGCGAAGAAAAGGTGATCCTTGGAAAGCGGCAAAGTGAGATGGGATAGGGGATGATATCGCAGGAGGAGATGATGGATTATCTTCAAGGCCATATTCGTCCGCAGACGATTCGTTGTTGACAGGGGGTGGTGTCTTCGTTTTCAGCCGTAAGTCCTTTGACCCTCTTGATCGTGCGCGTGAACGAGAGCGACGTTTACGGGCGGGAGTAGATGGCCGTTCAGATGGTTCGGACGGTTGCGTCTCCTCTGCCTTGTCGTCCGGTTCTTGTCCGTCTTCGACAGCAGACTGCGCAACCTGCTCCTGCTCCTGCTCTGGCTCTGGCTCCGGATCGTCCAATGGCAGTATGATGTTTGACCTTCCACCACTCTCGGACGCCTCGGGAGCATCAGGAGACTCCCTTCTGCCACCGTCAGACTCCAGCGCACTCTCCTCATCTGGTTTGTCCGCCTCATCAACCCTTTCCCCCTCGCTTACGGCCTCGACGTGCATAGGCGGACGACGTCCGTCCTTCATGCGTGGGAGCGATGCAGCACGTTTGAGCTTCGCCACAGCCGTCGCTCGCTGCTCTGCGATAGTCGAAGTCTCCATGGCCGAGACAACGCTTCGGAGTCTGTTGAAAGAAGACTGAGTTCTACCGCTTGCAACATGCGACCAACTGAAATGCGCGCCGCACCTCCCCCTCTTTGAAACAGAGTAAGCTTAGGACAACAAATTCGCCTTCAGAATTTGCGCACCGTTCAAATGTGAAGGTGGATGCGGAAAGAGTCTGTCACTGACGTTGTTTAGTCCTTTACGGGTTGTCAACGCCTCGTGGAGCCCTCACCGTGTGTGCAACTCGTTTGTGTCGTTGCGCGTAAGGTTATCGCAGCATAGGCGTGCAGTATTATGGTTGTGTAGAGGTCGAGTTCAACGTCGTCCAAGACAGTGACAAACCTCCGTCGTCGATGTTCGGCAATAGCCGAGCCAGTATGCCGTTTTGTTTTCGGCGCTATAATCACCTTCGTCAGCGACCGACTTGTCATTATCCTCGACCTCCAACCTCTAAGACTTGGCTTTTTCTCGTCAAGGTTGCGCAAGATGCTGCGCGTGCTTCATCGTTTACCGGCCAGGAGATGCGTTCACATGTCGGCCACGCGACCAATGGCATCTATAGTCCGCCGCCGTGCAGGACTGGTACTGGGCGCCGCGGCAGTGACAACGTATGTTGCCTGGAAAGCTACGTCTCAACCAGCTATCGCACTAGACTCGGATCCTTCTTGTAGGCACTTGTATATCCTCTCCGGCACCCATCAGTATCCACTAATTATGTGTAGCGTCAACTCCGTTGAGTACAGTCAAGTCCAACGCTACGAAGCCTGCACCTATGAACCGAGACTCGTCGGCTTCGAGCTCTTCCGAAGCTGACGCTGCACCGGTCGAGGTGGTCAGAAAGGCGGAAGAAGCAGCAGAGTCGACTGAAGCTGCTCAGGCAGAGGGTCACTTGGAGGAGCAAGGCGGGGGAGGCGCGTTCAATCCCGTCACGGGAGAAATCAACTGGGACTGCCCATGTCTCGGCGGTATGGCACATGGGCCTTGTGGCATGCAATTCCGGGACGCTTTCTCGTGTTTCGTCTTTTCAGAAAAGGAGCCGAAGGGTATAGAGTGTGTTGAGAAGTTCAAGGCGATGCAAGACTGCTTCAGGGAGCATCCTGACGTTTATGCAGATGGTAAGCTTCAAGCATATGTTTCTCAATGATGTGGTTTAGTGACCTTGACCGTAGAAATTATGGACGATGAAGACGAGGATGAGGGTGCACCCAGTGGAGGTCCTCCTGCGGATCTCCAAGACCCCGAATATGCGAAAGATGCACCTGAAAGGACATCTCACGACCCACCGACCGCATCATCGGATTCAGAAGACTCAAAGCCCTCGTCTGCATGACATGCTCTCAAAAGTATAATTTAAGCCCACCACTCAGTCTTCTACTTACACTAGCGCAGTTCGTTGTTGTCACACCCCCCTCTCGTAGAGCTCGTCGTAATGCAGGACACTACTGGCGAATGGTCAGTAGCTTAGAAATCATACCTGTGCTGACTGGTCCCGATGACAGTCGGTGGCTTAGTCACGAATACCAGTACGTGATTATACAATTTCATTTGTAAACATGACCTTCGGAGTACAGACTGCACACCATTGTTCTGGCGCAAGTCAAGTCTGATGGCATGGCATCTAAATGCTACAAGAATAACTCCTTATATGCTCGTCGTTATCATCGTTAACATTGGAACCCAAAGTGAGTCGTACCTGCATGCCACCTCACTGACGGAACCGCAGCTTGCCATGGCTGTACAGCAAGGGGAAAACTGTGCATATCGCGTCCTGGATGCGACCCCCGTTCCAAGAATCCTCCCAAACAACCTCCACGACGCGTATAGTCGGATGGTTCAATAGTAAATGTTCTACTACACTCCACTCTGGTATGTTAAGGTGCCACGGGGCGTGGTGGAGGCTCCCCGTGAACCGAAGAGTGAGGTGCGTGAACGTTGTCGAAGGGATGAGCGCGATTATCCCTGCGATGTGGAGAGGAGCTGTTGTCACGGGTGGTATGTCCCACTGGAGTATCTGTGTCTGGACTATCATGGTCGTGAGCTCCAGCCTTTGGATAGCGTCGCACTCGCGGAGGGGCAATAAGCTACCCACGGATGTTGCAGGGGCGCCAGCTGGAAGATATCGTCCACAAGTCAGCTCAAAGGCCGCCTCAAATGCGTAACAACGACAAGCTTACACGTCAAGAAGAACATTCGGTAGTCCGTGGACGTCAGGTCCAGTCGGAGGTCAAGCAAGATATGCCTCACACCCGACAAAACCCTAGCCAGTCCATAGAGGTTCTCAGGTCTGCCGAGGGCGGCTTCCAGCGATTGCAGGGAATGAACCGAAGCGGTTGCAGAGACCCAATCCCATATCCAAGGAGACACCATATGCGAACGCATGTGGAGAACACTCAGTTGCATATGACGAGGAAAGGGGATGGGGTCTGCGTGCTTCCGCCCGGGCTGGTTGTAAGACTCTAGCGTAGGGATGTACCCGCCGTCCAGCACACACGCGCGGAGGTTCGGGAACCACGCGAAGATTCCGGTAAAATCTGGCAAGAAGTGGCTTGAGCGGTAGGTTAACGACAGGGTTGTGATGGACGGAGCCACTATTGGTGGGTAATCGTTTGTGTGCTGTCTTGACCAGCGAACTCTGGTGAGCTGCAGGTGCTCGAGGCGAGGACACGCGAGAATGATTGTGGCGAGGAGGTGAAGGTTGATCTCTATGAGTGGCGTAGTTTCTTGTCCTGGTGGGGAGCTCTGCAGATGCAAGGCCCGTACGCAATGTCCGAAGGTTCTTGGGCTGTTCAAACATAGCATTCCTATGAACTCCCGGAATAGGCAAAAATGCACATCGTCGCAGAGTGTGAGCGTTCGGAAGAGGTGGAATGTGGCGGAGAAAAGCCATTGCTTGCAGACCAAGGTGCAAGCTGCTAGCGACGTTTTGTCGTCCCACAAATGGTCCGTTATGTGGTCGACGATTTCCGAAGGGAAATGTCTCGGTGTTGGCATTCGGTGAGCGTTGTTGCGACCGTACCACGGCAGCCAGTTTCCATGCATGTTGAAGTTACTCTGCTATGGTGGCAAAGAGTGTGAATTGGATGGCAAGCCAAACGTAGTCCTTATACTAATCACGTAACGTCACAACCCGCGTGCATATTGTCACGCGTCGACGCGACCCACTAATTAGTAGGCGTCTTGGCTCACCGGGCCGGTCCTCATGAGGACACTACTTACCACGGCTCTTACTCATCAACGCTCAAGCTCTCGTCCTAACCACCACCAAACTCTGCGTAGCTAAGATCATCATGTCTGCCATGGATACAACCTCGTACGGCTCGAGCGAGCTCGAAGGATCCTACGCATACACTGAACTCAGCACAGTTTACTACGGACCTGGGTGCGTCGAGAAGGCATTGCCCACACTATTACAGAAGTTCAGTGCAAAGAAGGCATTGATCGTTACCGGAAAGAGTCTCTTTGAAAAGGTATACAGAAGTTTCATATCCTAAACCTTGCTAACGTCTGCCGTAGACAGACGTGATCAAGCAGATCGAGGCTATTCTCCGTCAGCACGACGCTTACGGAGGTGTCTTTTACGAGATCGGCGAACACGCACCCGTTGCTGGGATTCGAAAGGGACTACTCAAGTTCAAAGAGGTCAATGCCGACATCATAGTTGCCGTCGGCGGAGGGTCACCTGTGGATGCGAGTAAAGCACTGCTCTACAATCTCCAACAAGAGACTGGTGGCGAGTTCCGGAAGCAGATTGCTATCCCCACCACGTTGAGCGCCGCTGAGTACACGGTAAGTGTTATGCCTACTATACTTACTGCTTAGCGCTCGCTCACGCATAACGCAAGGTTGGTGCTGGGTTTACAAATGAGCAAGGGGCCAAGGTCGCCGTCAGCGCTCAGGAACTCGCTCCTGCTGGTATCATCCTAGATGCGAAGCTGACGCTGGCTACTCCTGAGCGCCTTTGGTATGTGTCTGATTGGCCTCGCTCGCACATGTGTTCTCAACATCGGTGTCCAGGTTATCAACTGGTATCAGAGCGCTTGACCATGCTGTTGGTACGTTGCAGTGCGACCTTCTATACCCCGTCACAATATTGACTTCACTCCCATAGAGGGTCTATACAGGCCAATGGTTCCCCCGCCTCTCAAATACTTGTTTTACGCCGCCATCGCCGACCTCTTCAAGTGTCTGCCCCAGTCGAAGGCGAACCCAGAAGATGTCTCCGTTCGCCAGAGACTGCAGCTTGCGTCTTGGATGAGCCTCTGGCCTATAAAATTTGAAAAATACAGGTGCGTACTGCAGGGCCAAGATAAACACACAACGTATTCAAATATAAGGACAGTGCACTAGGTCTGTCGCATGCGTTGGGCCATAAGCTCGGAGCAGCGTACGGCATTCCGCATGGCATTACCTCCGTGAATACAAACCCTGCTTGACACGGCTTGTAAAAGCTTACAGTCTTTGATTAACAGTGTCTCACTCTTGCGCCTGTGGTTGCCTTGAAGGCTACGACAGCCTCCGCAGAGGAGAAGAAATGGCTTGCAGACGCCATTTATCACCTTCGTCGTCCGTCGCAGGGGTCAGAGGAGAAAGACATACTGGCGTTATCAAAAGCGATTGCCGGGTCAGTTGATTCTCGTCGCTATTCGAAGCTGAGGCATATCCTTACGATTTTGATTGGTATTTTAGACTCGTCGACGACCTCGGCTTGCACTCGACGCTCACCCAGTACAAGGTCCCGAAGGAGGACCTCTCGAGCATAGCGGAGAAGGCAATGGGTAAGAAAGACGACCCGACGTTCCCTCAGGTAGTCAAGATACTCGAGGACCTGTATTAGTTGTTGCAGGCGTGTACTCATACAGGCTGTATTTTTATCGGAATCGTTTGGAAAGTTCGCATGATTCTGCCGATACTGGCATCATTGGCAGTACTTACAACAAGCTCGATGCCTGATTCCGTAGCCTTGTCCGAGTGCCCTTCTAGGTGCATTGTAATTCGCTATATAGGTGTTGGTTACAGCTGTCTCCTCGAGGTACTTCAACAGTAGGCATCGTTAGAACCTTCGTGCCTCAGGATCTCTTGTCTGACTGTTACACCTGAAGTTGAAGAATAATACACAGTCGTCCCCTGGTTCTCCGGCGGCATGGTCGGCCACAGTGGTCCGTCGTGATTGGCTCCTGTTACATACAGTATTGAACTTGTCAACGCACGTCCATGTACCAGCTAGTATCGGTAAGTAACAATTTGACCAAAATCATGTTGGGATCAGAGTCATTGTCAGTCCAGATGTGCTCGCTTGAAGCCTCAAGGCCTCAATGCTAGCCACAATGAGCTGGGATATGGAGCCAATACCAAGCTAGAGATTCAGAAGAGGAGGCTGACACGCGCGCCCGGGCCCGGATGCGAATAAATGCTACATCCGTCGCAAGCACTAACCTTGCACAGATTCAGCGAGGCAATGAGCACCCGCCTATTCGACGTTTCTGGATGAAGAAACACTCCAAAATTCGGAATGCCTCATTTTTTGATCAGCGAAGGACTCCCGCGGTGGCCCGCGGTTCGCTCACTGGCTGCTACTGCGCTCGCGTCCACTACCGAGACTGCCATTATGCCAGCGTATTCGGAATTTGTGAGCTGCCCAGTAGACAAGAAGCTGACCATGGTTCTCACTAACCTCCCCTCATCACCTCGTCTCCTTCCACTCTCTCTGCCCTCTCCGTCCCACTCCATTCCGTTCATCCTTACTGTATAACGATAGCTGGAATCAGCTTGGTGCGATGGCCACGGTCTCTATAACACCTGTCGAGGAAGAGATCGATGTTCTCATCCACAAGAGCATCGTCATACCGGGGGTGACGAAACAGAGCGACTACACCATGAAATTCTTCTGTGCAGCTCTGAGTAGTGAGTTAAAATCGTCTTTCCACGCTAATATAGACGATGCGAATGAGACGAATCCTTCTTAGACATGGCCGCCTCAGGATTCAGCAACCCGCAGGATGTGATCAAAGTCAGGCAACAACTGCACGGCACGAGCAACCACGCGTTCTGGGCAGTCGGTGCTCAAATGATTCGCAACGAGGGCGTGCGGAGTCTCCTGAACGGGTTTACTGCTTCTATGCTTCGCGAAACCGTGTATTCTGGCCTGCGGCTAGGAGGATACGAGCTTTTCAAAGACAAGTGCGTATCGCGGCTTTGTATTCCGAATTACCGCATTGAGAAAGTAAACATAGACTGTATACCGCTATGGATGGTAAACTGTCACGGGAGGGTATCACGTTGAAAGTGCTGGCCGCATCAGCAGCTGCGTCGATCGGAGCGTGGGTATTGGGTATTTCGTTTGCGAGCATCCGCCGGAAACACTGAACATCGCGATGTCAGCGCACTAGCTAACCCTGCCGATCTCGTTAAAGTCCGCATGCAAGCACACTACCCAAACGGCAGTCCGTACGAGAGCACACGACACGCCTTCGTCAGCGTTTTCCGAGAAGGCGCCAGCTCGCACAGGATACCGCTCATTGGCGGCCTGCACAAACTGTACGGAGGAGTCGCACCGACGATCGTCCGTGGCGTCGTGTTGTCGGCGTCGCAGATCTGCTCGTATGATCAGGTGAAGCAGACGTTGAAGAAGAGGGGTATCATGCAGGAGGGCTTAGGTCTGCACTTCACGGCGAGTTTGTTTGCGGGTCTTTTCTGCTCGATAACCTCAAATCCTGTTGGTAAGTGTTTATATTTATTCCGAGATATTCGGAGCAACAACTAACGTGCTTTCCAGACGTCGTCAAGGTGCGCCTGATGTCAGACAAGACCGGACAGTACAAGGGCGTCGTGGACTGTATACGGATGATAATGGTCAACGAAGGACCGAGGGCGTTCTACAAGGGCTTTGGCATGTGTTGGGGTCGGGTACGTTTCGTCCACACCACAGTCCTACGTTGCCTACTGACATATGGGCGCACTGCAGCTTGGAGCGCATACGATTGTCAGTTTCCTAGTATTTGAGCGGCTCAGAAGTCTGTGTGGCATGGCTCCTATGTGAAATGGTGAGATTGTTCTCACTTTTCACCTCCCAGCACTGTTGATATCTAGGAATGGCTGTCAATATATTCACATAGCGGAGATATTAATTACTAGAGCTACGTACCGGCGCGAGTCTAAACGACATTTATGTAGCAAATCCTCCATGCTTAGCATGACAGTGCGTCGTGGGGCTCGACGATGCAAGACTTGGGAGATGATCATCGGCAGCTGAGCCTCGTTTCTGAGTATTAATCTGAATCGTCGTGCGTGTGCATAATGTGCTGTGTGGACTTCCCCACCCGCGCCTCCGAGTCCTGCAACCAGTACCCATTTTTTTCCCTCTTGTCTTCTGCTCTCTCAGTGCAACTTCTAAGGATTTTAGAGAGAGTGTCGGAATCTTTGCGATCAATTTGTTCCTGACTGCCCTTGCCGCCAAAGCATCAGCCGGACCTGGAAACTCAATCGTATACCCGACCTTCCAGCTTCCTCGCATGTTCCTTCGACCAGCCCATGGTCTAGCGTCCTGCAGCGGGCACACGACGACAACGACGCTCTATTCGAAGCTGACCAGGCATCTATCCTCAAAATCCCGAAGTCCAACCGCGCTCGCCGGACAGTACGACATCCACGTCAGTCCGGCAGTTCTGCGAACGTGTCCTACTGGTAGCGGTAACCGTAGAAAGCAGTGGCCGAAACGTCTGCATCTCGTTCTATCCTCTACTACGACGCAAATGGCAACTCTCAGCTCGAGACGATCGCACACGACGTCGGCAAAGGGGAAAGAACCGGAGAGGCGGGTGGATGGACTGGGAGTCCGTGAACACGAACAGGAGAACAACAACGAGCACGAGCATGAGAATGACATCAGTCCGAGTCACTCACATTCACACTCACATTCCGTCTTGGGATCGTTCGGCCACGCGCACACTCACGGAGAAGGAGGCACTGGGGATGCAGACAAGGTCGTGGCGGCATTGAGCGGAGCAGGTTCGCGCACCAGTGTCCATACTCTGCATAATCTTAAATTCTAACAGAGCTATCGTACAGGGGACAGAGGCAGTCGAATAACGCTGGTAGGACTAGCCTCGAACGTGGGATTGACCGTGTCGAAAGGTGCGGCAGGATGGTACATGAACTCGGCGTCCCTACTCGCCGATGCAGGTCACACAGCTGGCGGTACGTGTCTCTCATCCTGTGCACTCGCGTCCACGAACACCAAAGGTTGATTTCAAACTATAGATATCATTGGGGATGTTATTACCTTGGTTTGCTGGAAGCTTTCGCGACAACCGCCGACAGACAAGTACCCATATGGCTTTGGAAAATTCGAGGTCATAGGTACAGCTGCCGTGTCGCTCCTGCTGACAGGCGGTGCACTGGGCTTAGGTCTGCACTCCTTGTCGTTGCTCGTACACTCGCTGTCACATACCGCTGCTACCCTTCCTGCGGGCGCTTTACAGGAGATCCTGGTTAATGTCACCGAGGTCGCGCAGAATGTATCTGCCGCGGGGCTCGATCACGGCCATTCGCACGGACACGCGTTGGACCCGAACGCAGCATGGTTTGCCGCCATCGGTGTTTTGGCGAAGGAGTTGCTGTATCGCGCGACGAAGAAGGTGGCAGACGAGGAGCGTAGTCCAGTGCTATATGCTAACGCTCTTCATCACCGAAGCGATGCGTGGTCGAGTATGGTAGCCCTCGTAGCCATTCTCGGGACGTGGTGGTGGCCTCATCTGCCTCTGGACCAGCTCGGAGGTAAGTGCCGTCCGCACATCATCACGTCTAGCCCACCTGATGGACCCTCGGTATACGCAGGCCTTCTAGTGTCGTTTCTCATCGTCCAGCAGGGATGGGGTATCATGCTGGGCTCGTTCAAACAGTTGACAGACGCAGGAGTTAGCCTGTCCACGCGGCAAACACTCGTTCGTGCCCTTGATCCACTCTTACTCTCTAAAGAAGCTTCGAAGTCACCCAGCGACCGGGCTCTCCTGGCTGTCAAGGACCTTCGCGCGATGCGCGCCGGCGCTCTGATGTTTGTCGACCTTACTGCCAAAGTCCCGGGTTCGATGAACACAGAGGACACGAGCGCGTTAGGGGCAGATATCGAGCGTACGCTGAAACGCGCAAAGAAGGAGATTGCAGAGGTGAGGGTGAGGTTTGAACCCGTAGGCTCAAACGAAACTGCTGCCTAGAAATGGATATCATTATACTACTACGTTTGTATCGATAGTACCTTATTCGTAGTTTGGTAATTGTACATTGCTTACCCAGGAACCTCCAGTGGCAAGACTGGAATGCACAGCTTTCTAGGTAAGGTGAGTGTTGATATAATATCTACCTTTCTACCTTTCTAATACTTATATCTTCCTCGCCGAGCAGTACGCCACAAAGGTAACCCCAGTCCTCACGTGGCAGCCGCCGGATTGCCCGATGGGGAAGACGTCGGGGAGGGAGTTTACTCCTGCTAGATCAACATGCCCGATGGTAGACTCGAGTACCGCATTGATTACACGAAAACGGCATATGCACCGCGTAACCTTACTCACATGCTTTCCAAGACCCCCAAGCATTCCTCAGCATGTCGCATAGCTTCCGACAGATTATCGGTTGTCTTCTGTTTGACATCGAGTGAATGCGACTTCAAATAAAAACTTCGTCGCGATGTCGAGAGTTGGCGTGGGCTACTCCCAGCTTTCTCTCTCTCTCTCTCCCTCCCCCACCCCGAGCCGCTGCACAGGGCAATCGTCGAACCGGATCTCCAGGGACCACAGGCGACAATCCATCCGGCCATACATCTATACTACTCCCACACAAGTGTATAAAACTTCGCATCCAGTTGCAGATGTTATCTCGTCGCTCTTCTCCCCCTTCGTAGACTGAGGTCTATACCCTTTAGGTCGCGAAAAGAAGCCCAGCCAAGTCGGACTAGCAGTAGAGCAGTAGCTATCACTCATGGCACAGAGCGCTGACTACCACGCTCCTTGCATTCACGGTGCAAGTCTCATCGACCCATCTCTCCACTCTCCAGCCATCATGGAGATGCTCGACATCGACGTATCCCAGGCTCTCATCGGTACGTACACTCGCTCCATTATTGTTTTCCCACTGAAAGCTTATTCTAAACTGCGCTTACAGAGCACGTTGTCGACTGTGTTATTGACGTGGTAAACTTCGCATTGGGGCGCTGCCCCTTTAGCTCTACACGCGGTCGTCCAAATTCTCGTCGTCGCTCGGCTGCAGCAGAGTTCGCCGGGTTTGCAAAGCAAGTCATCGACAGAGCTGGCATTCAGATGCCTGGTATACTGGGTACACTCGTGTATCTCGACCGTGCGAAGCCGCACCTGCAACTTTCCGTCGAGGAGTGGGCGTGCGAAAGAGTTTTTCTCGGAGCTCTCATCTGTTCCAACAAGGTAGGTTGTTTCGACAACAAACCTCTCACGGGTGACTTACGCTGGGATTGTGCTCTAGTATCTCAACGATTCGACACTGAAAAACGTTCATTGGTCGATGTGCACGAGCCTGTTTAACAGACGGGACATTGGTCGCATCGAGCGCGAATTCCTGGACGTCCTCGACTTTGAGATGCGCATGTCCGAGTCAGACATACTCGTCCATTACAAGGCGCTCACATCATTGCATCGTTCCTGGACCCCCCACTTGCGTATATCTAGCCCTCGACTCTCTACTGCAGCCGTGCGGACCACTTTCCGTCACCGTGCAGACTCCGACTCCTCCACGTACTCGGACGACTCTGAATTTACCGAGTCCCTCCCCGCTACACCTCCGTCGTCATCTATGCACGTAGATGCACACATACGCTCTCCATCGAAAGACTCAGACTCCGATTCGTCGTACTCTGACAACGAGGAGGTAGACGTCTTACCTCGCTTGCTCACACATCCTGCCAAGGACAAAACGAAAGATGACCCTGTGACACTCCCTCGATTCTCTTCCGCGTTCAACCTCCTTCGTATGCCTCGGTTTCACGCCCCTTCATAGACCCATGGAGTCAACCCTCCATCAGGCTACATTCTCTTCTCTGTTGTACTGCGGCTCACTGCTCCCATCCTCCCGCGGCTCTATATTCACATCAATGTTTTTGTACTAGTGTATTCGCTACATAACGCGTGGGTGTTCTGTGTACGTGCGCTGTACATCTAGACGTCATAACGAGTAACTTTCTCGTGAAATGGAAATGGTCCATGTATCTCTGGTTTCTTCCAGTGCTATATTATCGCTACAATGAGCTACTACGGGGCAACGTCACGCATTTCGTGACCAAGATCTCGTATATAGCACTCTCCTACGAGTCAAAGTACTCCTGAGCCGCCATTTCAATGACAGAATGCTGCATATCCGCGCGCATCTTCTCGAAGAACGCTGCGACAACGAATGACTCACAGTCAAGCAGTCACAAATTTGCCATGAGGAACGATGTATCCATGGCCAGTCGCAATTGTATTCGCATTGGTATAGTGTCAGGAACAACGAAGAATGAATTTTGGACTTGGAATACCTATACAGACTGAAGTATGTGACCAATATATCGAAGAGCGTATGGTGAAGGTACTACAGCACAGGATGACAAAAGCTAAGTAGTGGTCCGATCTTACCTTGGGACTCCGTCGCAGGCGCTGACTTCTCAGGCACCTACTACTTGTTCGCCTGAGATCTGGTGGCTGGCCTCTGCCTCTTCGGAGCAGACGACGACTCCGCTTCCTCCTGGTTCCTACGCTTGGTCCCCGTACTACTGACACTTCCATCCACATCCCCATCGTCGGTCTTTGCGGCCTGCTTATCATGCGACTCCACTGGTGCTTCCTCTCTGGTAAAAGCCGGTAGGGCCCGCACAGTGACGTCTTGCTCGTATAGGGCTACAATGATAAACTGGAAGGCCTGCATGAAGTCTTCGTAGAGCTCGTCGCAAACCATCTTGTCAATGTTGAATTCCGGTGACTCGATTGTAGCGTAGTGCGTACGCAGTGCCTGCCTCAGCTCGATGAGCTCCGTACAGACGAGGGAAAGATGTGAGGGCAGGCCACGCAAGTGGTTGTCGAGAGGATTGTCGGTGGTGTGCGGGATACTGACAGCGTCACTTCTGGCTTTGGCACCATAAAAAAGGCTCCTGGCATACAGGAGCTGTTTCTCGGTAAGACGGGTGTCAACCCCTGCCTGGTTTTCATCCGCGGTGCCCTGGTTGTCTCGAGCTGCTATCGAGGTTTCCTTGTTGACCACAAAGTACACAGCAATCCACCAAATAGACTCGAGATCGTGGATGGGATTGTATGAAAATTCGTTAGGCTTCTGGTGCAGTATCGACTGGTCACGCCGACCGACTTTATCTGTAAGAGCCCTCTGGTCGAGCTGCCGTCTAAATGCCAAGTGGTCTGCGTTCGCCTTCGCTTTCGAGCGCTGGGGGCGTTGGAGTGTAGAGCTAAAGAGGTATGTTCCTGCGTCGACTTCGACCGACATGAAATTTGCCGTTCCCTGGTATAGCGTGAGCGTTGTATGGGAGCTTCAATGGACATAACTCACCGTGCGAACCTCATGCTTGCCACCTGTATCTAGCCGCTTCGCATACTCTAGATCCGATAACTTCGCTTTGTTCACATTTGGTCCCTCCAGGATGAGAATGTTACCAGCACTGATGTCCCTATGCACCCAGCCTGATCCATTCGTGTGAATGACACGGAGTCCTGTCCCGGACAACCTTCAGGGGTGGAGAAAACATACTAGAGCTAATAAACGGCTCACCAATTGTTATGCTGAAAAGTGCTGAGAACACTTGTAGTAACGACGTCGCCTTAGACAGCGGCTTGCATTCTTCTTTGAAGACGATCCGATAGTGACGTTTGCGATGGTATTTGACCAGCCTCTGAATCCTTTCGGTGGGCGCAGGCAGAAATATATTTCCAGTGACAGGGATGTCAGCGGTGACTGTCGTGCGAGCATGCGAAGGCTGGTGGCTCAGAGGAATGTCCAAGTGGAACCTCTTCGAATTCTCCGGGATGGTAGCACCGCGGGTGATAAGAGTACGTGTGTCGTCACAGACTCCGTCGATGAAAACGTCGCCTCTAGCAATAGGCGTGAGAAGTAGCCGCTTCAACTCTTCACTGTCTGTATCGTTAAGATTGGGCTGATCCCTGATCTCCTCGAGAATATCTCCTTCTCGCTGTCGATCCTCGTCCACCCAAACGTCTTTCAACACGCCTGAAGAATCAGCGTCCTCCTCCCCACCCTCCACTTCCTGCACCTTCCAAATGCGCGTGCCTCTCCCGCGAAGAGACTTCGCTCCGTCTCCGTTGATCAGGTACTTTGTTCGAAATACTCGATCCTCGACTGTCTCCACTTTGTTCTGTCCCTCCCCAGTGGTTTCCACGACGCGCACTGTGATGTCGTACGTTGGGATTTTGGTTTCCTCTGCCGCGACCATGGTCATCGTGGTGTCGATTCCGAGCTCGTGCTCCTGGGCGTACGTCTGGGATAGGAAGAAGTGAATGAACTTCTCGTGGTCCTGCAAGCGACGCGTCAGTAAAAAATGCATGTGGCGAGGGCTGCACTGACTTGCCTTGATAAAGTTAAACGGTTCGGAGACAACGACCTCCGATCTGTTGGCCATCCACACGCGCATTTGGGTGTTCTCAATCGTGAAAGCGAAGACGAAGCGACGGCGGGGATCTTCTTGCATGACCTGGTGCATGTTCCAGCATATCTTGTTTACATCCTGTGATGTGTTTCGAGTTAGTGCGGTGGCCTTAGCGCAGATGGTGGTGATACTTACGTCCTGCAAGTCATCTCGGGTATCCCGTAGCTTGAACTCCGCAGGTGTGGCAACGTCGCGCCAATAGCGTCGCCTGTCTCGGCGATCTTCAAGGAAGCGCACGTGGCGGTTGAAGATCAGCCACCCGTCGGGTTTTCCTCTCTTGTCGTCGAAGCAGCAGATGGGGTTGCTATTGGGTAAGGTCTCGTACACCACAATCGGTTCCGCCTCAGAGCAACCAGATTGTTGAACGATATTCTCGATGACGGGGGCGAGCTTAGCGAAGACGTGATTCTCTGCTTGTGGGGTCTTGTCGGACCGTGACGAACTCTTAGCTGAGAACTTGTGAGGGTCCTGATTAAACCCCTTCCAACGCCCAGCCTTGGTAATACCGCCACTGTTCTTCAGCCGGCGAATGACGGCCGGTACGTCTACGTCCTTGTGGAGAGGAGGGAGGATATAATCCTGGAAGAATTGGTACGGCAGCTCGTGGATAGAAGGTCCTAAGTCCCTCGTCACGTCGGTGCGCGACTGATCAACGTTTCCCCACCCATAGTGACGTGATCCGCGTTTGAGAACAACAGGAGTGTGGCCGGAGAGACCGAGGTGAGGATTAGAGCCAGAGTGAGCCTTAGTAGGAGTGGAAGGGAGGACGGTGTTCGTACCCATGATGCTGAGTACTCTGAGAGGCACTCGGAAGACATTTTGCGGTCTTTATATGTTCGAGAGTTTGGGCGAAGACGTCTCGTGGATCAGAGCCGGTGTCTGTGTGTGAGTCAGATTTAAGGTGAACAATGGGCGTGTTCAACTTGAAGTAACGCCCGATTAGGCAGTTGGTCGTGCGAATGGTAGTTGAATCTCGATCTTTTGATCCGCGTAGCCATATTCGGCCTGCTCTGGCGTCTAATGTGGCGTTGGCCTCGCTGGTTGTATTAGACTTTCATCGAGTCAAGTCTTTAGAGCCTAACATGCTGCATCGCTGTGCGTTAGGAGCATGGGGGGTATCGGTGGCAGTAATATGTACATCAAAATTCAGGACCGCAGCTAACACGCACAAGCCACCTGAGCGACGATCGCTCAAGCCTTCGGGTTTATTGCGCCGACCATCCTGCGACGGCATCTGTTCTTCGTACTGAGAAAATCCATTTATTGGCCGTGGGCAGTGAGACGAACGGGCAGCGTTCCGCGTTTTGTGACAAAGATCTCGTATATGTCCCTTTCATACGAGTCGAAGCACGCCTGATCCGCAACTTCGATATCAAAATGCTGCACGACTGCACAGACCACCGCGCGCATCTCCATCATCGCAACATTCTTCCCCACGCACACCATTGGGCCCTGAGAGAACGCCAAGAACATTTCGCGGTTGGTCGTGACCCTATCCTGAGAGATGATGTCCCCAGTCGGCAGGACGTACATTTCCTGTGTGAGCCACCGATCAGGCCAGAACGAGTCTGGAAAAGGCGAGTAGTGGCGTGGATCCCGATGGACTGCGTACGCCCAGGGAGACACCTGTGTACCCTCTGGAATGAAGTGAGGGCCGACCATTCGACCTCCAGTCGCTTCTTCTACCCGACGTTGGAGGCCAGTCAAAACGGGCGGGTAGAGACGAAGAGCCTCATTGATACATGCATTGAGGTAGGGCATGTTTACTTGCTTTGCGATGTCCCTGGTCGAGTCTACGCCGTGAGGATATGCTTCGTCTACTTCCTTACGTAGCCGAACAAGGTATGTTGGCTGTGTGAGTAGAAAGTACCATAAGTGGCTGAGCGCGGTAGCAGCGGTGTCTGAGCCAGCCTGTTACGTGTACATCAGCTTTGTGGACTTGAGCAACATTTGCAGAAGCTGATACGTACAACAACTGCGAGCTGCCCGTCTGTCGCGCAAAGCTCAAGAGTGGGACGCACGGGCTCGAGACCTTCCTCATCGGTCTATATGATGCGGGTCAAGACTATGCAATATCCAGCATCCATGACGGCGTACGAGATGATAAAACAGGTCCTTCTCTACCGAGCCGGCAGCCACTCGCGATTTCACAGTTTGTTCGCCGACAACCTTAATCTTGTCCCAGGATTTTGTTGCACCGGGAAAATGCTGGAGAAAAGGAAGTGCCCATGGGAGATGAGACATCCAAGCCGCTTCACTGGGAGAGCAGAAAGTTGTCAAATAGGCTGGCTGTATATGTATATGAGTTGTTAACTCACATTAAGGCGTTCTCAATTAGATGAGAAAGATTATGGGTATCGCGACCATGCTTGATCATTCCGTAGTCGTAAGTAAATCTGCGGCGCGGTCAGCCAAGCAGAGCGACAGAACGGTACAACCTACGCCATACGACCCATAAAATCGAATCTCAAGAATGAAGGTTGATGTTGAGATCAGACCACCTCGACATTGGAGTAAACAAGACTCACCCAAAGAACGTCATCCACTGTGAGATATTGATAACCTCTCCTTTGCGTTGATGGATAGCAGCAACAAGATCACCGACCGTGCTTTTGACAAGCTCCTCATAGTACTTCATACTGGCACTATTCATTCCTCTTGCCCAAGGTCGTCGACGCATCGCGTGTAGAGCCTGATCTCGGAGACCATCCAAACTGACTCCAGCTTCATGTCTACGGGTATCATAGTCTGGTACGAGAACAGTTCAGCTGACGTCGGCGAAGATTGGAGCACGAAATACGTACATGGTCCTCTAGGAAGTCCTTTGGCTCCAAGGACGGCAGTGATAATTCCACTGTTGGTGATCGAGAGCTCATTCGGCCCTGATAAAGGAAAACTCATTGAAAAGCTAGCTGCTCGCATATTTGATCTGATATACCTATGCGTATGACGTCCGAGTCATACTGCCGGTGGAGTTCATGGACATAAAGATGGGCTTTACCACCTGTAGCGACAACGTAGGCAAACCATCCTTTCGAAACCTTACACAACAGAGGTCCCGGATATTTGGCAAGAGGGTGAAAGGGCGAGACTCGGTAAGCAACAGTGAACGTGAGAATGAGCGACCAGTAAGTGACGTATGTTGTCGAAACAGCCGCAAGGGTAGTCGAGAAGTGGTGCTTCATGAGCGGCACAAGCGCAGTCGGCACTGCCAACAGCAATAGCGCAACCACTGCGACATGCCCAGGCTCGTATCGCTTGAATATAATATACGTCGCCTATAGATATGGGTCAGCACATCAAAGCCCTAACACGACCAAAAGTACTCACAAAACTCGCAACAACAAGGGATAATGCAGCTGTTTGAGTGAATAGATACATGAATGTATTGAGCCAAGCTCGTGAAGAGGGTGGGAGAGTAAGCTATCGTTTCCATCGTACCTTATATAACGAGCGCCTCAGAAGGTTTACAACAGAGTCAAAGTCGCACATGTCCATTCATCAGCCCACTGGTTCTTCGTGGTAATTTTGGGCCAATACCGACAAGGGAGAGACTGAACGGGCCATGCCTGAAAAACAGTACACGATTTGCGCAATCGCAACCGGTCACGTCTCCTTTGGTGATACGACACATCAAGTACCTTGTAAAGTAGCGGACAAGAACTTGGGACGTTCAATCAATGGTCTTGACAGAGCGCCGGAAGTATGCTTCTTAGAGCCTGTCATGATCCACGCTGGGAGCTGGCTGATACGATGCGCACGCTTCTTGTGCGGCACTTATGCACGGTTGCATTGGACCAGGGAATTCTGCTGAAAACCTTCGAGTACTGTCTGATTTTTCTCGACAATTTTGAGCTGAGCTAGATTGGGACTGTCCAGGGTTCTGAGTTGTTATAAAATCATCCAGCTCATGTACTTTCAAGTACGACCTAACGAGTAACCTCTCAGTGCGAGTGGTCGCGATAATTTCGTTTCAAACGGTGTGCATTTGCGTGTTGCAAGTGCTGACTACCGAGATTAACTGCTGGGCGACGTAAGACCTTTGTATCATCCATAAATATGAAGAAAGCTCACGACTCAAACTCAACATTCGTTCGACAAAGGCGGATCGTTCAAGCTGGACTGTAGCCCGGCTTGTGGTGACGGTTAGGACAAGGCGCTCATTCCAAGGCCACGGTTAGGGAACCCTAACCCCAAGGGTCAGTTCGATTTCAATATCTAGAATACGAATATTTGAGTTCAACGTCGCGACTTGTTCTCTCCTCACTGCGACTTGCAGAGACACAGCTCGTAGCTTGTATAGTACCAGCTTATTTCCGCATATAACGTTTCCACCGCGTCGGAAAGCTTCCAGAGCTTACAACCTCATTGTCACATCCTCCGCGAGACGATAGAATCTTCTGACAACTGCAAGGTCCACGGTGGCATTCGCCAATTGGTATGCTTACAGGTCTCATATCATGTTCACAAGCCTCTAACTTGTACTGTAGCAGTAGCTTGACATGGCAGTCTCGCTCGACGCCATTATACACTCGCAACAACGGTTAAAGCTCGCAGCCTTTCCGGAAGAGATCCTGGACTCAATCATCCATGCCGCTGGCCTATCTGAATCCCGCAAGCCTTCTCAAATCGGATCACATAAGAAGAAAGACTGGATTGCGTGCACGTTGGTTTGTCGTCGATGGCGCCGGATTGCACTCCCGTACCTATTTCGCAGCATCACAGTCCATTCACCCGACGCTGTACAGAGAGGGTACCCCTTCCGCTACCCCTCTAAGATAGTGGTGGAATTCTTGCGCTTTCTCTCGGAGAACCCCTCCATCGCACGACTTATCGAACAACTCACCTTTGCATTCCTCAGTTTCAACATGGGCAATCTCGACGCCACACTTGCTTGCTTGCCTCGTTTGCGGTACTTTACATTCAATTCGAACCTTCTCGACCGCACAGATCAACCACTACGCGGCAACTACAAACTCGAGAAAGTTGTTTACACAGACACCGCGATTAGACCATTACCCCGCCACCAGGGATTATCGTACTTTTTGTCGATATTCTCAGATATCGGAGGGTTTCTGCCGAAGACTTATATTCGTGAGGATAGTGGAAACATAACGAATGAGGATGCAGGCAAACTGCTTATCCGGGAAGCTTTGCTCAATACAAGTGTCCCGTCCCCCCTTTTCGGCGCTTTCAACGTCTGCCATAGACTCGACGCACTTCGCCACCTCACTTGCCTCACCGTCAATTGCTACGACTCCGAGGGCCTCCGACATGTGAACCAACTGCTCACCACAGTTTGCACCACCCTCGGCGAGTTGGCCCTCAGTTTCTCTTGGAGTTGGGGTTCAGAAACAAACCAGCCTGATGGTATGTTGTGTCAATCGTCAATCGTCACAAGCTGCTGACATGCACTTCACAGATGGAGATACGGTCATCGGCATACTGCGTAGTGGACTATCGGCCTGTACGATTCTTCATGGGTTTCGGCTGCACACGATGGTTGACTCGTCATACTTGGATCACGATTTCGATCCCAGGCAACATCCAGAGGTTGTACTTCAAGGCTGGCTTCTGGGGCTCAATGTAATTGCCCTCGTGAATATACCCGAATTACGACATCTACGTTTCGTCTACCATTACTTGGGATATTCTCTCACAGAAGCCGAGATACGTGCATTCTCTTGGTCGAGGCTGCGGAGCGTGTGCAGCCGTTTTAGTGGACTTCGGACTGTCGAGACTGACATATACCATCAAGATCCTTTGGACCCTCGATGCAAGGTTGTAGCAGAGTGCGCTCGTCATGAACTGCGAGATCTCCAGGCCAAAGGTGTCCGCATCGAAGACCTACATAGACTTGGTTTTTATTGCGAGCAAAAGTCTTGTAGGTGGTACGGACGTGTAGGACTGTCGTAGCTGTCACTACACGCGACAGACAGTCGAACAATCATTGATAGTGTACGATAATAATGACAGGACTCTTTGCATGGTTTACTGAGCGGCACGTGTGTACTATTGGACCCTAACCCGGCACAATTATTTAGAAATTAGAATTCATCATTTCGCTGCCAGGTTTGTCCAACTTGTTTCTCTTCCGCTCAGCCACTGCCAGCCTAGGTACCGTGGCTTCATCCCTTGCTAATTTGCTCTGTATATCGCTTTTGTGAACTGACAGTTGTCGTTGTCGCAGTGCGGGACAACACGTCCAGGCTTCTCACCTTCATCACGGTCGATATGCCCACAGGACCACGAAAGCATTCGACGCCGCCGACGACAACACTTGACTGGTATGCTTGTATGCCCATACCTCATTCTAACGTCTCTGATTCACGCCGTAGTGGAGGCTCGATATGGCGGACCCACCTGCAGTCATGAATCAATTGCAGCAGCGGTCAAAGATCGCAGCGTTACCGGATGAGATCCTGGAAATGATCATGGTTCATGCCGCATATTTCGACTTTCAGGCGTGTTACGGACACCCCGAGATGGAACCCTGGCTTGCGTGCAGTCTGGTCTGTCGTAGATGGCGCCGGGTTATACTCCCCCACCTGTTCCGCCGTGTCAAACTTGCTCCTCATGCCGATCACCCGGACTCTACTATGGCTGGCGAATTCTTGCGCTTTCTTTCCGAGAACCGTTCAATCGCACAGCTTATCAGAAAACTCGACTATGATGACCTAGAATTGGACATAGACACTCTCGACTCTACTCTCTCCCGCCTACCGCGTTTGCATTCCCTCTGCGCTTCGTCGAACCAGGTCCGCGACGCAAGTTGGTAGCTATGTGGCAAGCATAAAGTCGCGAGTGTCAAGTATAGCGGTTCACCGCCGAAGAACGGCTCTCAGAGTCTCTCAAACTTTCTATCGCTGTTCGTGCAGATTGGTCATTTATCACTCGATTGTAGCGTCCGCGAAAAATTCGAGACGGTAGCAGTACAAGACAAAGGCAAGCTGCAAATCCAGGAACTACTACTCTGCCAGGACTTTGATGAAACCCCGCTCGCCCTTGTCCGCAGATTCGACGGGCTTCGCCACCTCACCTGCCTTAGTGTTGCCTGTTCTCATCCCGCGCAGCTCCAGGCTCTGTCCGGGGTGCTAGTCTCAGTCGGAACGACCTTGGGCGAGATGCGCCTGTACCTGACCATCGCTTGGTACTCCAGTGAAATCTTTGATTTAGCCGATGGTGCCCTTCCGAATACACTTGTGCAGTTGCGTACTCTACTGACATGCATTGCACAGGCGGCGAAAGCATCGTCAGCGCACTGCGCAGCGGACTTGCTGCTTGCGTGGTTCTTCATGGTTTTTGGCTGGACCAGGGAATTGATTTGGCGGTTCACGAAAGGCAGCTATCTGTTGCGATCCAAGGCTGGCTTTACGGGCTAGATACCATTGCCGTCGTGCCTATGCATCATCTCAAACACTTGTGGTACATATACCGCACCGATCCCTATCCTTCGGAGGAACAGCTACAGGCGCTCCCTTGGTCGAAGCTAGGAAGCGCGTGCAGGCGTTTCAGTGGGATTCAGTCTGTGGAGGTTGAGATAAACTTCAATGACCGTCTTCACCCCGGCAGGGTGATTGTAGCCGATTGTGTCCGTCATGAACTGCGAGATCTCCAGGAAGTCCTCGTTAACGACCCATGCGGACCGGGCTTTACCTGCGAACAAACGCGCTGTAGATGGTACAAGGGTGGTCCCGAGACCAAAGAATTGGTTTGATAGAGAGGTACATTCACTTTTACATATACAAGACATTCCGTTGAGTACACACACATCCACTGGAGATTGCTTATATTATTCGTGTTTATCATTCGAAGTGATAGCGACGCAAGTACGAACAACATGTCACTACTACGCTGCGTATACCAAACACAACATTAAGATCAAGATATAAAATTCGTCGAGAACTTGAGGCATTAAGCTAGTCATCATAGAAAACCAAGAGCCTGAGCTCGATGGACTCGCGCAAAGGGGCACCCTCAGGCTTGGTGACATCGTCGAATGCAGTGTGGGGCGTCAGGATGGCGGTCTTTCCGTCGTTCCTAGAGTCGAAACTATGCATAGACGTCAGTTCCCAACTCCTAAAATCATAATTGTTGCGAACTACTCACCACTTGATCAGAGCGAACTCGTCGGGCTCCATACCCTTCAAATACTTCCACCTGTGGTTCGGGTTGTACTTGACACTGAGAGTCTCGCCGTCTCTATCCGGGTACCTGAGAGTGGTAGGCACCAAGTCGTTCTCGATATCGATGCTCCTGTAATCGCAGAATGCGAGGGGCCAGTCGAGCGCTATGTGATTGATAGGACGCCAGAGGTTGATGATCTGGAAGCGGTGCTTCAAAAGCTCTGGCACGTCCTCGGCAGGAAGGTGACGGTGCACTCGAGCAGTGGCTGAGGCGGCGGTTTGGTCTACGTGAACCCGGGGAACAGGCTGACGTCTGTCTGGGCCATCGTCTATCTGACCCGGACGACGACGACGAATGGCTAATGACGACCATCTGGATCAGCATTTCTGTAGTATTGACCATGTTTCATTCGAGCACTCACTATGGTCGAACGGTTGTATTCTGCTCGCACCCGTCAATTCTTTGACGAGTGCAATACTCTCGGGGTAGTACTCCCTGACGATTTCCTCGTCGTTGGCGAAAGACGTGTACTTTTGAGGCCTCCTGAACCACTGGAAGCCTGAGGTGTCGAGTGTGTACTCTCCCTCCTTGCCGCGGGCGTTTTCAATCAGGACATCATGCGTCTCTTCGATCCCGTTCTGATCACGCTGCCCTGTCTTTGGATCTGCGTTAATGTTGATGTATGGCTTTGAGCCGTCAGGAGGCATCTGAAAGTAGACGAGGGTGGCGGGGACAGTGTTGGCGGACATGGTTAGAGGTCGTTGAGACTGGTGTGTGTGGTTGTGGGATGAGTGTGATGCTGCACTACTGCCAGTCTTATATACCAATTCTCACCCATTGCGTGCTAGGTTGCAAGGCCACTGCTGCGTCAGCAGCTGAATTGTCGCATTCGCTCTCATGTCTGACAAAGACATCCCGTGGGTTCGGGAGCTCTCGATATCGCTCATAGCAGGCGCTCGATTACAATGACATAAGCTTTCGGCTCAATGTGCTGCACACCTGTCAGCAACTTGAACACCCCGACTTGAGACTGACCACTGGCACGAGAGCGTGCTATCAGATATCGTAGCCAAGCCTGGTGCCAATTATGTAGATCTATCAGCTAACCCAACATATATTTACATTTCAGCTGTGACATGGTGATACAGTCTACTGTGATTTCCCTACCCCCCGAAGGCTCAAGCGGCCAGAGCAGCGTTGAGAAGTGCCTGGAAATTCGGAGTTCCTAGGCCAGTAATCTATGCAAAGACCCATTGAGCCACGCAAATAACAAGCCAGAAATGAAAAACTCACAGGATCCCAACCGACCTCGGCCGGGAATCCGTTCGTGTTGCAGCCAGGGTTGTTACCGGTAGTGATGTCCGTGAACGTGGAAGCGGCAGCTCCATACAAGAACGGGTTCAAGAAACCAAGAGGAGACTTGCCAGCACCAACGAGTCGATCGTTGATCAGAGCGATGATGCTAGCAAAGATGGGGGAAGAGCAACTTGTGCCCGCGACCAGACCAGCCTCCTGCTGGAAGACGATCTCGACATTGTCGCCCATGGCGGCGACGTCTGGGAAGGCGCGCCCAGAGCGGTTAAACTTGCCTGAGTTGGTGTTGCCAAGCTTCGTCAGGAACGAGGACACAACCGTCTGTTGATATGATGGGGTGGCAAAGAAGTTGGAAAAGCCACCAGAGGAGAAGGACGCAGATGTCTCGGGAACGCCAGTGGTAGCACCAACGGAGGTCATGCTAGAAGAGCTTAAAAGGATGCTAGATTTAAATGATATCCATTACTCACAACGGACAGCCGGAGGGGAAGGTAGCCAGGAAGTTCGTGCACGTAGTGCTCTGAGAACCGCCGACACCACCGTCGCCAGAGGAGAACAAGATCGAGACACCACGAGCGCCCAATTGCTGGTAAACATTGCACAGTGAGCTGAAAGTCAAGATAAGTGGTGGTCTGATGATGAAGAAAGCGATCAATCGCACGCACTTGGCCATACTACGAGAAATATCCTCTTCGTTCTCGCCGTAACTGGTGGTGACAACCGAGGGAGGCGCTGACTGTGCAGCCAAGAATTGAGCGAAATCAAGGAATCCACCGACGTCGTCTTTGATATTGTTGCCGTTGGAGATAAACGTGACCGGGACGCCATTCGCAACTCCGATCGTGTATTGCGTGTCGAGGTCCTGATGTAAAGCGACATGAGCAAGGGACGAATGTCGATAGAAGGAATACATACAGCCTCGATGCCAGCGTCGGCCTCTGTCTGCGTGTTCTTGCCACCGTCGAGAGTCTGTAAAGTGAAGGTGGTAGTGGGAGGTACGGTTGGGTCAACATTTGTCAGGAAGGTCTACAAGGGAAACTTCAATGAAAGCCAGCTTATGATCAGCGCCTATGGAAGACGGACTTTTAGGTCTGCCTGGTTCGCGAATTGGTTGATGAATCCAGCGACACCCAGTTTATTGGCGGTATGGGTGGCAGCAGTCGTTGGAATGCCGTAAAGAGCCTGCAGACACGACGGAGTGATGGTGGTCGCACAAGAGGCTGGCACTGCTTCTGTGGACAAGTTCGTGGCTGCAGCACGAGGTGTCATGGGTATAGACATGACGGGGAGCCTAGATGAGGGCGCGGTGAACCTGGAAGTAATGAGATATTTTCAGCTCGACGTAAGCAACCACATGTACGAATGGTACACACGTAATGGTTGGGTGGACCAATTCGACGTGGCCTACAAGGTCAGTCGGAATAGAGTATGCCATGGTGCGGATGGACAATGCACCGCTGTCCTCGTGCTTGAAAGTAGCAAACTCAGTGTCGAGCATCTCGTTCAGCTGAGAGACGGTAGCGGTGAAGCTAAGCCAGTCGCCGGCAGGGGATGCCGACTTCGCTGTAATCTTGTTCTCACTGAGCCAAGCGTTGACAACATCAAGAGTCTCCTGAGTGGGACGGACGAGATCTTCAACCTACGAGCAAGACATCAGCTAGAGATCTCCGTTATTTATGAGACCAAGTACCTCTTCCTTCGTGAGATGTTGACCGTACAGCGCGTTGCCAGGTGTGCTGACGTCCATGAGGGCTTTCTCAAGCCCAGCAGCGTTGTTCTGCGTCAAGGCAATGCGCATGTTCATGACAGCATTAGCGTCCGCCGGGCCATCCTGGACGAAGCCTTCGGGAAGACTGGTGCGCGACTCGTGCACTTGCATGGCACGGCGCGTGAGTGGATTGCCTAGGGCAAGTGCGAACAAGGACGTGATGAAGACTGCTGTAGCCACCATGTTGGCAACCAATGTCCAGGAGATGAGGAAAGGCCTGGAGGTGAGGCCGTGTAGGATTTACCGCTTGCTGCAGCCGTGTTTATACTCCTGGTGGAGCCTAATCTAGAACTGGCGACGATTCACTCCAAGTGCTGCCGTTCAGCAGGGTCTACTGCGTACACGGCCGATAAGGATCACTGTGGATGTAAATCATGCAACAAAGGCGAGTAACTGAAGCATGCTTAGAGGTAAGCGTATAGTAGCAGGTCATGCGCACCTCGATGTCGCACTGTGACGCATGCGCAACGCTTCAGGATGTTCGATGACAGAGAACTCACAGACCAAAAATGGCTTCGACATATGTTGGTGAGTGGAAGTCTTCTCATGAACTTTGCAAGGTGGGAATGGACCTTGTGGTGGCCATGAAGGAGCGGGAAAGTACGCTTACACGCTCCACCATATCCACCGCCAAGATGCGCACCGGTAGCAAATCATACCCATTCCGGCTTGCAAGCACGAAGGTAGGTGGAAGTAAGCCATGCAGATAACGGATAATTGTCGTCATGAGAAGAAGGTCGTACTGGTTCGCGTTATCTCGACTCCTCAATGGCCCCGCCTGCTATACATGTACTTGTATACGGAGCTTGTGTCTGTACTGAATCTTCCCTCATTAATTCGTGCATTGTGAGTCGAGGTTCCCTGCAAGCATGTCAGGGAATATAAGTCAAATGCTGCCCACTAAGATGACAAAGTTGATGGTGAATTGCCGCTGATGAGCAAAATTTTGCAAAATCTATCCAAACATCGCGATGAGAGCGCGATATAGTCATCGCCAACGATGGGCGCAAACGGCGCGTGCGAAGACATTTGGAATACCAACGTACCTTAGATCCATTTGAGGTTCGCTCGGGGGAAGAGCCATCAGCCCGCGTAAGAGATGAGAAATCCACTGGCGGCCGAACAAAATAATGACTGAGGACGTCGTAACAAGGCAATGGAGACCGGAGAGCAGAGCCCGAACCCGAGATCACTTCTTAACGCTGATCGGACTGTGTATACAGATCTATAATGGGAGTGGATTGCTCCAGCGACCCTGGTAGTTGCGTCCGAATGCTGCGGTAAAGCACGGGTATTGCATCGAACTGTCAATCGGCATTTTCAGCAAAACATCTGGCTGTGTATGAATTTGTCTCTTAGCTTTTGACACAACAATATCGGCTCTTGCAGATTGTGGCGCATCTTCGTCCTCGCGATGTCCCTGATGACAGGAGACCTGAAGGGAATGCGACCTGTCCAAACACGTCGCAACGAGCTTGATGAACTTGGACGTATCACCAAGCAGACGCGGCTCAACGGCTGCGATTCTGCATTCAGCAGAGACCAAAAAGTTCACTAGGACTTTTGCGACGGAGAAATACCTAAAACGTTTCTTCGCCCGAGTCCTAATGTCTTTGCATGGCCGCGCCGCACAGTCAAATCTGGAGGCGTTCAGAAGAATCATGCGGGATTATGCGGATGGGGAAAGAACCGTACATCGGTTCTATAATACAACGTACCGTTTTGCATGATCTCGGCACCGTACATAATGAAGCTGTATCGTGGTGTTGCAGGGATTGTACACAATACAGGCGCATACATGTACATGAAACATGGGAGAATTGTAAGATTTCGTGTATGCGCATACATCGATGCAATGCTCAATGATATCTGCTGCCCCATATGGTGTAAACAGGGCCGTCAGCAATGCTTGAAGACTTGCACACTATGAACTCAGGAGCTCACTTGAGGAATTAGCCTTCCCGCCGGCACGTCCGAATGAGATCTGATATGAACTGTTACCTCGGCCTGCGTCCACAGCTTCGAATTGTCTGGTGTGCCATATGAGACGGGGGTACACAGCGTCCCTCGACGGAAGGACTTGAGACGTGGCCAATATTTTCGGGGCGAGTCGGGAACAAATGAAACACCTCGTATGCCTCTGAATCATCCGACTCTGTGATGCGAGTCTGTCGTCAAAAAGTGTGAGATTTGTGGTGAGATCTGGGTCGCATTAGCGAGGAGGGGAAGGAGGGAGACGCGAGATGATCGTGGTTGAGTGACAAGGAAGATCAGAAAGTCAGGAATGCGCGCAAGCCGCTGTCGACCAGTACATATCCCTCCTCTCCTCTCACCTCCACCTCCTACGGCGGGCATCGTCTTTCTTTTGTCGCACGACTCGCCGCCATCCTCGCCAAAGCCGTCGACGTCGTCTGCGATGCCCGCCAGGACGCTCTCACCGCTGGTCGCCGCGGACAGAGCATCGCTGTCCCCTCCACAGCACCGCGCGTTCTCTCCTTCCTATCCTCGGCGGGACAATGGGCAGCCACGAACGTCTGAGTTCTATGGCCATATCCCTGACTACTACTTTCCTTTCGACGCACCAGGTCACCATCCACATGCGCCGACAGTACACATGCATGTCAGCCATAATCCTTTGACGAGCTTCAATGCCAGCTATGCCCACACGTCGCTCCCTATGCAACGTACCCATGCACAGTGGCAGTTCCCGTATCCGCTCTCTACTCTTCCCTCTGCTGCAACAGGGTGGCTCCCGCGTCCTCCAACCACTGGCGTGCCTTCTCCCCCACAAATCCTGCATAAAGTGTGGATTGTGGACTGCCAGTCTTGTGGGATGTTTTTGACGAACAGGGGAATGAAGGTGAGTGTTAAATGAAGAGTTCAATCACCGGGAAAATGTTAGGACGCCAACTAATGTCTCATACAGGCGGTCCTCCTTCTGCGCCCCCATGTCCCTCTTTATTCCACGGATGCAATGCCGATCAACTGCTCCACACAGCCCATGACTGTAGCCTCCAGTCCTACGTCCGCGCGACTGGCTACAAGTGCAAGTGCGTCAAGTACAAGCGCTATGGACCAGGTTGAACACATATCTCCGCCTCCCTCGGCTGGCAGGACTTGTGAATGCTTGACTCAGACGCTGTGGTGTCATGGCTGCGGCACCAGTGTGGGATACATGATCGTCGTGCCATGCGTTCGTTGCACTTCCTCAATGACCGTCACAAACCGCTCTACCAATGGACATCGATTCGTCTTTTACTCTAAAGAGATCGTGGCCACCCAGAGACATTACGTCGCAGAGGAAATCGGCATTGTCTCTCCTGCATTTTCGCCGCGCCTAGTGTTATCGCCTACGCATCCAAGCCCCTCGACAGCCTCGCCGCCCTCTGAAGAAGCGCACAGGTCATCTCCCACGCTGAGTCCGGCACGGGCTCCCACAACTCCCACAAGGCGACGTCATTCCAATGCGAGCTTACTTGACTCTCCATCTCAATGGCAGTCCCATCGCATTCGAGACCCTCCTGCGTCACCTAGTAGCTTCTCTGTGTTGTCATCGCCTCCCCCACTGGATCCTATTACGCCGCAGATTGCAAGCAGGACACGTTCTGCATCGCATCCGAATATTGGCTCGCTTGAGTTAGAACCTCTGAAGGCGGGCGATGTTCTGTACTGGCACCATCTGGCTAGACATGGAGAGATACCCGGCGTCGCAGACGATCCGCGCGCGCGCAATCCTCAGCTATCATCAGAGGGCGACACACCGGCCACCAACCAGGTATCATCGCTGAAGCCCAGTCCGATAATAAACGTCGAAACCAGCAGACGAAAGATCACGCCAATGGCTGGACGGTGATCGACCGGTGTCAAGGGGTGCATTCCTAGCCACGACGATTACTGTCAACGAAGACTGTCATTACGACCTATCACGTTATATCGTATTTATCATCTCTGTTGTTTCTGGATCTCCTCATCAATCGTCTATACCAACCCATCGTGGTACCCGTCTCCCCTTTGTCAGCCGTTCGTTTGATATCACCATTTATATCATCCTTCCGAGCCATCAAGGCTTTTGGGACTCTGTCGATGTCTCCCTGTGTATACATTTTTATACCAACGCAACGCAGGTTTCCTGTATCCTACTTTATCATGTAGAGCCTCATAAAAGCAATGAAGCGATGGCTTGCTTTCTCGAATCACGTCAGTGAAAGTAGGGTATAGTAGTGTTCCAACTACTTACAGTGTCAACAGATGCACCGTGGCTGTCCCTGCAGTGCAAACAGCTGTCAGAACCGAATACACCGCCGCTATTCCGTTGAAGTACTTATCTGCCAACACAGCACGCACTGCAACGCAGCTCACGGCAACGGCTGAGTCAACCACAGGAATTGCCTAATTCTATACACCGCTCGGGCGCAACCGATGCCAGCCGCCCGTGTCCCGTGCTTCATAAGCGTCGCGCGATAGCCATCGTCTCTCTCTCCTCAACCACCACCCTCTTCAGTTTGAACACCGCACATCCAGCTTCATTTGTACGCAACGCAAGTATTCTCTGTGGTCTCTGGAGATTTGAATACAGATCTCAACGGCTTTGTTCTTTCAGCATGCAGATCTTCGTCAAGACACTGACTGGCAAGACGATCACCCTCGAGGTTGAGTCGTCCGACTCTATCGAGGCCGTCAAGACCAAGATTCAGGACAAGGAGGGGTAGGTTATTACCTTTTGCGCGTCGGCCACTGGTCTGATGGCACATCGGCCACGTCTAGCATCCCCCCTGACCAACAGCGCCTGATCTTCGCCGGAAAGCAGCTCGAGGATGGACGTACTCTTTCAGACTACAACATTCAGAAGGAGAGCACCCTCCACCTTGGTATGTATCGTCTGACTATGCTCTATGCGAGCCCATCCCTGACATTGCGTCTATCAGTCCTCCGTCTCCGCGGTGGTATGCAGATCTTTGTCAAGACCTTGACCGGCAAGACCATCACTCTTGAGGTCGAGTCGTCGGACTCTATTGAGGCCGTCAAGACTAAGATTCAGGATAAGGAAGGTATCCCTCCGGACCAGCAGCGCTTGATCTTCGCCGGCAAGCAGCTCGAGGACGGCCGTACCCTCTCTGACTACAACATTCAGAAGGAGAGCACTCTTCACCTCGGTGCGTCACCTCTCATTCTTAGCCTTTCTGATAAATCTGATGATGTTTCATACATAGTCCTTCGTCTCCGTGGTGGTATGCAGATCTTCGTCAAGACTCTGACGGGGAAGACCATTACCCTCGAGGTCGAATCGTCAGACTCGATTGAGGCCGTGAAGACTAAGATCCAGGACAAGGAGGGTATCCCTCCGGACCAGCAGCGCTTGATCTTCGCTGGCAAGCAGCTTGAGGATGGCCGTACGCTCTCCGATTACAACATCCAGAAGGAGAGCACTCTTCATCTTGGTGAGTATTCTGTTTCATGTACTCGTTGTCGATCCTTCTGACATTGTTCGATGTTTTCATAGTCCTTCGTCTCCGCGGTGGCATGCAGATCTTCGTCAAGACTCTTACTGGCAAAACCATCACCCTTGAGGTCGAGTCTTCTGACTCCATCGAGGCCGTCAAGACTAAGATCCAGGACAAGGAGGGTATCCCTCCGGATCAGCAGCGTCTCATCTTTGCTGGCAAGCAGCTCGAGGATGGTCGCACTTTGTCTGATTACAACATCCAGAAGGAGAGCACCCTTCACCTTGGTGAGTCTGCACACGGTCGATGGCTATTTCTTGTACTGACATCTCGTAGTCTTGCGTCTCCGTGGAGGCATGCAGATTTTCGTCAAGACCTTGACGGGTAAAACCATTACCCTTGAGGTGGAATCGTCTGACTCAATCGAGGCTGTGAAGACAAAGATCCAGGATAAGGAGGGCATCCCGCCAGACCAGCAGCGTCTCATCTTTGCCGGCAAGCAGCTGGAGGACGGTCGCACTCTTTCTGACTACAATATTCAGAAGGAGAGCACCCTCCACCTTGTCCTTCGTCTCCGTGGCGGTCAGTGAGGACCTTTTGAACCGTTGATGATTGTACTGTACACTAGCTTTTGTTCACCCTCGTGAGTGGTAATTGAACGCGACATTCTATGATTTCTGCGTGCTCTGATTGGCTATGTGTAAGCTATAAGCCAGCGTTACACGAACATTCATCCGAGATTTTTGAGCAGATGGCATTAGTTTCCCCGAAACATGCGGTGATGGCCATGGCCCGTAGCGTGGTCAGCTGTGCGAGACAGGAACCGTTGGCAACAATAATTTTGGCATTGACTGGCAGTGCGCCACCACACTGCCAAGCTTAATCAACACCTTTCGCGCTCGGCCATCCGCAAGTCCTGAGCACAAGCCACTGGCAGCGGATAGCTAAGTTGGATGGAAGCGATGACGGGCCTGGAGCGATGTCGCGGCAAACATATTGGCGGTGCGTGTGAGCAACTTGGAGAGCGTCTGCAGCTGGAGACATTTGTTTAGCTTTTTGCCGTGGTTTTTGCACGTTCGCACTCTTGTTCGCTGGACTGCGATGGGCCTTATTGAAAATGAGCAAGCCAGAGTACTTATGTACTCGCAATGCAACTCGTTTGCGCCGGGTCTCTTCAGATCCAGTTGTTCCAGATGGACATCCCGCCCCTGGACGGAGACAACCCTTCCAGGCTAGCGGTAACCGTAATGGAAGCGTTTTTTTAGAGCGAACAAGCTTCCAAATTCCCGATGGATATATGGTTGCGATGGCTTCCAAGCAAACTCACTGTAATATAAATTCCGCTGGGGCACTCGACCAATCCCTCGCTCCTCATCCGGATCCCGTCTGGCACACCCAGGTGTAAACGTCAAGTCTATTTTGCTCGTTTCTTTCACTCTTCAACACTCCTTATATACGACAGCGTACACAGATGGCGAACGTCTCGTTCGATGTGCCGGCGACCTTTGGTGCCCTGCTCCTCGGAGGGATGACCAGCACCTTGTATGTGGCATCATGGGGACTCTTTCTCTCGCGCGGTACGTTATAGGCTGACTTGAACAGCCTCTCCGGTGCTGTATCTACGCAGGCATACATCTACGGGCGCACTTATCAAAAGGACAGAGCATCTGTGAAAGGTCTGGTGAGTACATGATACCTTCGTCCTGCCGTTTGCTTGTCATTCATATTGTAATACCCAATAGGTCTTGACGACGTGGTATGTATAAACCAACTGTTAGCTCGTAGCAAGCTCCGATATTGAACCACACGTCTCAGGCTACTAGACGTTTTCCACACTGCCATGGTTGCTGTGTCGCTCTGGTATTACCTCATAGACGGTTTCATGTCTCAAACCGCCCATGACAAGATATACTGGTACGCAGCGCACATTTAATTTATTTCCGCACCCAGCCAGTGTTGACTGTTAGCGCCGCAGGTCTCTTGGGGTGAGTGTGTCAAGTTTTTGGTGGTAATCTTTTCTTAAGCAGGTCATCTCGTAGCTGTCTGTAGCATCGACGGTATGTCATTGTCTTTCCCACAAACAGGCGTGGCTGACTCCAGCCAATCCAGGCAGCTCTTACATTCATTGTGCACTGGTGAGGACCCTCTTGCCACCGATGTAGGGCAAGACTCTGGAGTGCTGACGTTGCTACAAAAGTTTCTTCGTACATAGATTGCATAAGCGTAAGTGTATCTCTATTACCTCGATGTGTGCTGAACGGTTTGTTTGTAGTCAGCAAAGGCAACACGTTCTTGTCTCTACCTATTGTATGTGTTCTTTCTTTGATCGCTAGTGGTCGGTGTCTCACCATGGTACCCCCGGCACAGGCCTTGGTAGCACTATTACGACTCGGTATGTACTTCTCTCGTCACCTTGATGCGTTCGCTGAAGGCAGTCGACTCAGCGGCCGCATGTGGTAAAGCTTTTGTGAGATGATCGTGCATCTGGCCCTGCTGATGACCTCTTCTCATGTTGAACAGTAACAACCGCAGAGATGCAAGTCACCATCATTCCTTCTCAGTCCGCGCTCATGGACTAATCAACGGCTTTTGCAGGATTCACCTCCAGAGCTTTTCGGTATTTTTGAACAAGTTCAGAGTAAGGACTGTCGCCGTATCCAGCTGCTGCAATCCTCTGACGACACGCGATCACGACAGTGGGTATTTACATTGGGATTAGTTCTCTCTTCGGTTGCAGACGTCCTCATCGCGTCGGGGATGTGTTTCTTCCTGAAGCAAAGCCGTACAGGCACAAGCGAGTGAGTTCTGGTTCCGCTGTATCAGCTGTTTTATTACTATGTTGACGTCTTTCCAGCAGCTTGGATCGCATAATTGACTCTGTCATGTACTACACCATCGAAAACGGCGTCTTGACAAGGTTTGTACTGTTCCTCTTCGAACCAGATGCTGATTCTGATCGGCTTCTTTAGTATCGCGACGATTCTTTCGTTGATATTCGTATGCGATTGCCCTAGTAGCTTGTCCTTCTGCGGAATTCTGACTTGGTTGTAGTGGCTTGCTACACCCCACAAGCTTATCTACATGGGACTTCACTTTGCTATCAGTAAACGTGAGTCTCACATGGACGCTCGTCTGTCTTATCATTGACTCTCCAAACAGTATACGCGAACTCGTTGCTCGCCTCGTGAGTTTCGTTACGCAGTCTTGAGTCGCCACCATTGCAAAAATTAACCCCAACTGCCATTCACAGACTGAACGCTCGCAAAACGCTCCGTCAAACCCATTCGTCCATGAGAGACGTCCACTTACCGTCCATAGGCCCATTCTCTCCAAACCTGAGACGGTTCTCCAAAATCTCAATAGTAAGAGAGGATTCAGACACTACGACCATGACTCAACAGGCTGACGTTTACCGGGTTGACCGCGACCAGACCGGCACCAAGGTAAGTTGAATGATCACCACTTCGCGGTCCCTATCCCTCCGATATGAATCCCTCGTTGGAACTGCGCCGCTGACAATGTCCCTTTCTTTTTGTCTTTTTATTAATCTCAACAGATGGAAATTAATGTGGAGCAGACGGTCGACTGTGTTATTGATCGCGAACCTGAGGAAGACGGGCCGTATCCCCCTGGTTATCACACGGGAGAAGTACCGTACGACACCGAGCCTAAACCACCACAAGCAACATGGAGGCATCCATAGTACCCATGTACAATGGGGTTCGGACGATCTATTTGCTTGCATGCTCCCCTTTTGAACTCTTGACTTGTATGAACACTGGGGGTTATTTATCGTTCGTTCCTTCGGTTTCCAGACTTTGCTCTGCACGGACTTGGTAGTGATCTCTCTGTACAATATTCTCATCGCTACGATAGTAGTATGTCCGGATGCTTGGAAGGGTCTTTTCAAATGCAGTCTTTAATATATGGGGTAGATGCCTGTGCAACTGCTGGAACTTCTTTGAGGGGTCCGCCATGTTGACCTAGATCCTTACCGGACGAACGCATAGTCATAGTATGGCAGCAGGAGCGGAGAGCCTTCCCGATCGATCCTCGACTGCTCCTTTAGGGTCAATGCTCTGTAGGCATTCCTCCTTATTCTCTCCGCGTGTTGTTCATTTACTCACCGAGGGGAATGCACGTCCCGAAAGCGCTGCTGTGTGTTTACCACGCGGCGTGGTTGTTGCGTGAAGAGGAAGAGTTCTTCGCTCAAGTCTGTATGGTCCAACTGAATACGATCGTGCTTCGGCCTCTGTAAGCTTTGTGAAAGTGTTTTGCAACACCGAAACGAAGCAAGATAAAGTAGGCAAGTACACCGGGACGACTAAGACGCCCTGAATGACCCTACGACCAAACGTCCGAACGTCCCGTTTCCGGCACGAGGAGGCAAGGTGTTCACCACGACGCCTCTCATACTAACAAGCTGAGGGGGTCGTTGGTACAAAAATGCGTCCTCTCCAGGACATGCATTCCCTTCAGAACCCTCCAGCTCACACAAGACGTCGCATACCCCGCGAGAACGAAAGATGCATTACCACACTCAACCGACGATGGAGCACATCCGACACGCCCCAGATTCCTTTCCCCACCGACGAAACTATGCACACTACCATCCCGAGAGCTTGAACCCGTCGTCGTTCTCGCGCACCTCGTCCAACAACGCCTCCCGACCTGTTGCTTCTCCATCCGTACCGCGGAGGTCGCGCACGTCTGCTCCCCAAGACTACGTCCGCCTCCGAAAAGAGAGCGAGCCATGGACGCACATGGCCAAGACCTACGCCTGGGTCATGGAACAAGAGATCACGGAGATGTCACGACGGAACGAGGAGAGCGTGCAGTGGATCTACAAGCAGCAAGAAAGAGACAGAAGAGAGCGGCTCAGGTTTCCAGGCGTGGGATCTGACCATCGGTTCTACGTGAGGATCTTGGACGAGTTGGACGAGGCGGAGGATAGACATCGGCAGCGGATTAGGGGAGAGAGGGTGAGGCTTCAGACAGCGTATGTCCAGGAGGAGCTGGGTACTGCCATTCAAGACGAGCTACACCGGTTGCAGGCGAAGCGGCGGGAGAGCGAACGTTGCCGTGCTGCTTACCAGAGACGTAAGGTGCTGGAAGAGGAGAGAGAACGGGAGCGGAGGAGACAGGAGAGTGAGAAGGCGCAGCGAGCAGAGATGGAGAAGAAGAGGTGGAAGGAGTACGAAGACCGTTGGAGCCATATCACTTCGACAGAGGGAGTATCGGAGCAGCTCACGTTTGCGACGATGCCCTGGCCGATGCTGTTCCCTCCACGGGTCGTAGAAGACATCCAACCGGCTCGGATTGCGATGTTCATTCTCTCCGCTCAGCACTCTGAAGGCCATCCAATGAAGGACCGCGTGAAGAGCGCCCTTCGTAGGTGGCATCCAGATCGGTTCAGTCGTCTACTCGCTAGAGTGAGCGAAGAAGACAAGGAGATGGTCGAGGAAGGGGCTGGTATTGTGGCGCGATGCCTCAGTAACCTTCTCGAGCGAGCTTAGAGGGTAGTCCTAGCTTTACACCGACG
Organism: Cytidiella melzeri; assembly: GCA_022592445.1. Lineage (NCBI taxonomy): Eukaryota > Fungi > Basidiomycota > Agaricomycetes > Polyporales > Irpicaceae > Cytidiella > Cytidiella melzeri. Next base: position 35,979 of record JABYQR010000150.1, on the reverse strand, counting down.
TCGGTATGTCACAGCTATTCGCGATTCTTGCCTCACGCTTACCATGTCAACTCTGTAGATACCCGTCGTTGCAGGAATACTTGTTGCTTAGTCGAGCGGATAACCTCGACTACCTTGAGAAGCTGAATTTGTAAAGATTATTCAAAATTGCGCTGGTCGTCCTGGTATCAACTTACCATGTATTCTGGATCATAGACTGTAGCATCACTTTAGAGATACGTTTTCATGCCCGAGTGACTTTGTGTGAATATTGGTGCAGTCATGTCAGGCTGTGATAGAACTTAGTAGACGTTGACATCAGGTAAATAATCAAAAAAAGATATTACTTTATATTGCAAGAGGCAGGCAAGTAAAAGTTTTGAGACACCAAATGCAAAAGTTTCGGGGTCCCTGAAGGGACCGTCCCCCCCCCCTCCCCCTTACCTGCCTTATCAGGAACTAGATCTTGATGATTGGTGGCACGAAGGGAGGCCACAGACCACGACGGCGATGAGTCTTTCGACAATGTATAGGTTGAGTTAATGCATAGGTGAATGACTGTGGGTATGAAAAACTATTTGACAATTGAATATTAGCTATATACTGAGCTCTAAGTAAAGATTACGGTGTCCATGTACTCATGAGCTCTAATGGCTTTTCAGCTCCAACTCACGGACTCGTAGTTACCGGACTCTCTTTTGTTTTCCGTATATGGTCGCTCTATTGTTCTTTCTTCACGCGGACACATCTGTATCACAGATCTTCCTTTTTGGGTCGCCTGAGGGCTCTGTCTTATATACCTTCACCCCCGCTCCTGACACTCCATCGTGCTCTTTCTCTTTCGCACCTGGAGTGAGTATTCTTTGTTGTCCCTCACATACGCAATATGCTCACAGCCTGTACCTGTAGTTAACTCGCTCTGCTTGTGTGTCTTAGGTACAGTCATTATGCTAATCGTGCTCTTTCTCTTTTGCACCTGGATTAACTCGCTCTGCTCGTGTGTCTTAGGTTCTTACGACGGCAAGTGGGATTATGACTGCGCATCACATCCCTGCCTCTAGACGTGTTGAATACATTTGACTGTCTTTAAGCTTGTGCTCGTTCATGAAAGCATTCATCCGGTGGATGTGCATGGTATAGACTACTGAGATGTCGATGAAGACGACGTTTGGTTATATATGATTAAGACACGCGCAACCTTTTGGAAGGGGCTGATGCGGCCGTGCTTATACTAGTATCCGAGCACTTTCCGCATTCACAACACTGACCTTGAAGTTCTGTAGTAGTTGAGTTGACACCAAAGTCTGGCTTGAAGGGTATGCTGTCCGCGGGAATACCAAGTTGAGTCTCTTCTCCCATAGAGATGAGGCCTGTCTGTATGAGGTCAGTAACGACGAGGCCTGCCTCCACTCCGTCACACGAGTAGTCCGGATGCTGAGTTTTGATGTGTTCTGGCAAATTGTACTTCCAAACCGCCATGTAGCTCTGCCCGACAGTACCCGTACTGTTAGAAGGCTATGAAAGTAGAGAAGAACGTTTAGAGAGCAAGACTGAGAGGGATCACACAGTGGGAGTTGGGGATCAAAAGTGCGTATTGTTGCATTGATCAGAATAAGTCTTATATACGGTAACTACAGCGCTAGTGCGTTAAGCGTCTAAGTATCATAGTTGAACACTCCCCTTCAAGCACGAATATGAAGTAGTTCATTGAAGTGCTTGAGTTTTTTGAGGGGTAGTGCTTTAGTAAGTGTATCAGCACGTTGATTGTTAGAAGATATGTGATGAATAGTTATATACTTCTTGAGTACACAATTGCTGATGAAATTCTTACGAGTTTCAAAGTGTTTAGTTCGTTGCAAATGTTGCTCATCGGGCGAGCTAACAATGGCAATAGTTGATGCACTGTCAGTATACATTTTGACAGGATCAATAGTAAAGTTCAGTAGTTCGTCAATGAGTGCCTTTAGATATATAGCCTCAGTTGACGCATGCGCTAAGGCATATAGTTTGGCTTCAGTAACAAATAGTGTTACGAGTGAACCGCGCTTACTTGGCCAAGAGATAAGCGAGTCATTGTATGTGAAGGTGTAGCCCATTATTGGTTTATTGCCATATGTAGTCATTCTGTCAGAATCGGCGTATCCGACAAGTGAACTATTAGTAGTAGTTGCTTGGTTTCCTAGGACAAGCCAGTAATTGCACGTTCCCTTCAAGTATTGGTAACACTGTTCAGCTGCAGCAAAGTGTTCCTTAGAAGGGTCAGCTAAGTATCGTGGAAGTTGACCAGTGCAGTATGCAACGTCTGGTCGAGTACAGTCAGCAACATATTGTAAACCACCGACTAGAGACATGTATTGTTTAATAGCATCAGCATCCTGACAAGGTTCTTTCGAGTCACGGGGGGCTAAGTTGTGCTCGTGTATCATAGGCGTACGGTGTGTATAATCGTGGTCAAAGTTGTTTTGTTTCAGTATAGTTTGAATATAATTGCGTTGACAAAGCTTGATAACACCAGAGGCTTTGTCGTAATCAATCTCCATGCCAAGCATCCAGTGGATAGTGCCACCGTTTGTTACCTCGACATGTTGTCTAAGTGCTATCTCAAATTGTTCAGCGACGACAGAAGTAATAGTACAAAGAGTAATATCGTCGACATGAACAGCAAGTATCAGTATTAGTTTGTCTCCCCTGTAAAGGTAGAAGACAGCGTTATCGTAGTCTGAACGCTGAAGTCCGAGTTGGAAAAGTATATCGCATAGTACCTTGTACCAGCAACGTCCAGCTTGTCCAAGGCCATAGATAGTTCAGTGTAGTTTAAGTACCCAGCCCTTAGGCAAGTTGGGCAGTAGATCGCCAGGCGGCGGACAAAGATAAATTTTACTGTATAAGTAAGCGGACTTAACATCAAGTTGGTTAATCTCAAAGTGTAGTGAAGCCGCAAGTGAAGTATGAGTTGCATAGAACTCATGCGCGCAACTGGAGCGAACAAGTTGTTTGCATAGTAATCAATACCATTGCGCTGACAGTATCCTTGTGCAACAAGTCTTGACTTGAGTTTAGTAACTTTACCATGTTCGTACTTAGTCTTGTAGACAAAGCGAGAACCAGTAATGTTGGCATTTGGCGGCGGGATACAGTATTCCCAAGTGCCGAGTTGTTCTAGTGTATCAACCTCAAGTTTCATAGACTTAAACCAATTGTCTTTGAGAGGGTGATTAAGTACATCTTTGAAAGTGACAGGGTCACCGACGTCCTCAGCATAGTAAGCGTTAAACTCAGTTAAGTAGAAAGCAATGTTAGTGTCTACTTCGTTGTAGTTTAGACCACAAGCTTTACGCAATAGTTGAGGAGTTCTGTTGGAACGCCTTGGACCAGTACGGTCAGGCTCGTCGATTTCCATTGGTTCTATGTGAGGGTTGTCCTCTAGTTCAAGTTGTTTTTCAGTAGTAAGTTTTTCGACATTTGGTTCGTCGTATACAATGCACGGCTGACCAAAGACTCGAAGTCCATCAAGATTAGCGTCTGTGCCATATCGCTTAAAGTAAGGAGTTTTGTAGTTAAGTATAGTACGAGGAGAACGATTGTACACATACATTGCGTATAATGCAGCGTACCACCATAGTCGATTTGGTAAAGATGCAGTATGCAGGTTTACTCGAATCAAGTTCATAATAGTTTGATGTACACGCTCAGCAACACCGTTTTGCTGAGGAGTATCGTGTACAGTAAGACGTAGTATAGTTCCTTGAGTTTTTAAGTAAGCGGTCATAGCTTTACTGGTAAAGACACCGTCGTTATCGGCTTGAAGTATCTTGACACAAATACCATATTGCGTCAAAAGTTCAGTTGAGAAAATGACCCGTTGAGTATAGGCGTCATCTTTAGTAACTAGTGGTGCAAGTACTAACCATCTAGTAGCATTGTCGACGATAGTCAACCAGTATTTGTGTTTACCAGTAATCAACGCTGTGGGTAGAGGCCCAAAGACGTCAATATGGAAGTGATCTCCGAAAGCTTCAGCTAACGATGAAGAACAAAGTTTGGGTACAGTATTGCAATGGATATTGTTGAGTAAACAATCCTCGCACGGAGTTTCAGTATGGTCAGTCAGTAATGTAATGCCAGTTCTATGCACGCTTGCTAAAGAAGTCACTCGAGTTGATGATAGGGTGTATAAATCATTTGATTTTCTAACAACAGCCATACAAGCCGAGTTTGAGTTGTATATAGTACAAAGTCCATGATAGAACGTAAACCAATAATCAGAGTCCAATTTTCCAACACTGATTAAAGTAAAAGGTAGAGTTGAGTTGAAGTAGACGTACTTTAGCAAGAGTTCAGTAAGCTTACCACTTTCCTGTTCCACCTCGAGTACCCTGTCACCAGCGAGATTCAAAACTAGTTGGTCTGAGTTGGCAACAGTCAGTACAATAGTTGGTACGGAGTGGACATTGAAAAGTAAGTCTCTATACGGCGTGCAGTGTATAGTCACACCAGTATCAAGAATATGTATTGACTCGTCTGTTGACGAAGTCGCATACAGTGGAAGTAGAGTAGGAAAAGTAGTAGTAGTAATCGAAGTACTTACGTGCATAGTGACATTGGACTCAGAGAGAGCCGACACCCACGCGCTCTGGTTGCGACGAGAAGTAGTGGTCAACGAACCAGCGACAGCAGGAGTGGCAACAACAGCGGCGGCAGTGGCAGCTTTGCCCTTGGCACCAGCAGCAACGGACTTTTGGGTAATACCCTTCCTCTTCATCGCCTCCTTGGACTTCTCTGTCCAGGGCGAAGGGCAAGTAGGCGTCGTGTGACCTGTCTCGTTACAGTTGTAACACTTCATCTTTGAAGTGTCACCAACGGACTTCTCCTTAGAGTAAGGAGCGGCAGCCACACGAGTGGAGGAAGTGGCTTTCACCGGACGTTTGACACGTTTGTTGACTGCTGGCAACACGGCGGATGAACCACCAGCGGGCCTATCGCGAGGGACAAGGGTTGACAAACCCTTGGACCGAGAGCGGTCAAGTGGGTGAGCGAGTCGCAGCGGAGCTTGACACTCAGCAAGATAGGGTTGTAGTTGTACTTCTTGCCCGCAGGAGTACGGGAACGCACGCCAGCCTTGTAGCTAGCGCAAGTATGCGCATAGGCGGGGGGAATAATGCCGACGAGGGCGGAGTAGAAGATATGTTGAGGGAACTCAATCCCCTTGGAGAGAATCTTTGAGTAAAGATTGTGTGCGTCGTCGAGTAGTTTGTCCATTTCGTGGACAGGATGGCAGAGGGAGAAGAGTTGAAAGATTTTGTTTGCGTCTGACATAGTAGAAGTCGGTTCGAAACGTTCGGAGAGTTTCTCCATCAGTCTGTGGGGCGCGGTCTTGTTGAGATAGTTTGCCATCACAGAGTCTGCGATGTGTCCCACCAGGACGTTGAAGACGGCCTGTTGGACCTCTTGAGGAATGGTCAGACCACCCCTGTAGCTGTAGAAGTCGACAATGGTTGACATCGCAGTATCGACGCGGAATTTCCACATTGGCCAGGTATCAGGACCTGTGAGTTTGCCAACGTTTGCGAAGGCTTTGTGGACGTTGCTAAGCAACATAGAATACTCCACATTGTGCTTTGGAGGCACGGAAAGGAGGGACAACACTGCTCGCGCGGAGTCAGTAGGGCCAGATGGCGAGGGGGACGGTGTACAATGGGCTCTGGGCAGTTTGCCCCTTTGCCTTTTGTGCGCCTCGTCATTGTCCATAGGATTGTCGCTATTGTCTGACAATGGCCTAGTGGTGTGACGACGGGTGAAGTTGTCGCGGAGTGTGTTGAATGGAGTGCAACGGCAATCTGAGGGGGGTGCTGAGACTCGTCGTGATGCCGTGATGCGGGCAGTGGGTTGGTCGACGACAGCTGATGTAGTAGGGACGTTGGGGGCGTGGTCGGAAGGTGCAGCAGAAGGTGCAGGACCTGGGGTACCAGCGCAAGAAGCGGAAGACATGGAAGATTGTTGAGGAGTAGGAGCAGGAGGAGGAGTAGGAGTAGGAGTAGGAGTGAAGACAGGGGTACGTCTCCTGCGAGTGGTACGAGGGATGGTGCCTCGAAGAAAGTCGGTTTGCTTTTGTTCACGTGTAGAACAACGAGGTTGAGACTGATCAGCGGGATCAGAGCTCATCAACTGGTGGGCAGTAAGTGCAGAGAGTAGTATGAGTTAGGTAAAGAGCTTATCCGGGGCTCATAACCTGTTAGAAGGCTATGAAAGTAGAGAAGAACATTGAGAGAGCAAGACTGAGAGGGATCACACAGTGGGAGTTGGGGATCAAAAGTGCGTATCGTTACATTGATTAGAATAAGTCTTATATACGGTAAATACGGCGCTAGTGCGTTAAGCGTCTAAGTATTATAGTTGAACATGTACAGCCAGGGATTGTGCAGAGGATAGATGTATTGGTCGAGGGCATGCTGGCTGTCGAGGTCAAGCTTGCTTTGTACTAGAAGTCGTGAGCGCGCAGACAGTTCGACGTTGCTTGTCCCCGCTGGCCCTTCCTGATATAGACTTGCTGACAGGCTGTGATATTAGAATGACCGCAGAAGCCACAGGGCATTATGTTGCCAACCTGAGAGCAAGAGTGTTCGAGTGTTCAATACTATATGACCAACACTGCCAAGCTATAGACTTACCGGTTCACCATGTAGATTCTCATGTACACCGCGCATAGCCTTCAGAATATGGGCTCCAACGTGGTTACAAGCTTCTCCCTTCTTCAGCTTCTTCAAGCACTGGTAGCAGCGGGTGCTACCCTCAGCTCTGGTGTCATGCGCTGCTTGAGCTTGATGCGAGCCGTCGTGAGAGGTGAAAGCATATTGACCTAAAGGCATTGTTTTAGCCTCTGATCAAGTATCTGAGCCTGTAGCGGGTACGTACCATCCAGTGTTTGATAAGGCAAGTCATCATTGACACGAAAGACAGGTATTACCGAAAGTGACTTCTGGTTAGTTACGGGATCCCACAGGTTAGCTGTAAGCAGCATTAGCTCATCAGATGCAAATGCCCATGTTATTCCTGCGCTATTCAAGTACGCAAGGTCTCAAGTTGATTCATTGTGAGCCCTGGCATTCACGACTTGTGTGTCAACGGCTAAGCAGACATAGCTTGCAATCTTGATGGCTATCGTCTTGCGAGCTGCCTTCGTGATAGTGGAGGGCTGACTTTTCTGAGATGTAAGTTTAGAATGTTCTCCATTCCAAATCCACAGCGGATTAGCATCTCCTCTGAGCTCAGGTGTAGAAGTAGAGCTGTTCGTGGCACCGCAGCTTGACACAGGGCGAGGATGAGTGCTTGAGATTGAGAGCGGACGTAGGGAGAGTATCTGGCCAGTAAGCTTGATGCCTGCTGCAGCGTGCACCAAATTCTGACACCGCACCCGCTCTGCACGAGAGGCCTTCTCCTCGATGGCAAGACATTTCAGGACTGCAAGATCGATGATATTATCGCAGCAAAGAAGTGTTGCAAAGAGGTCACCGGTGAAGAAGGCGTCAGTATCAGTTATGTCATCAGAGCTGAGGTTGCAATGTTTTGTATTGGAGGTATAACCACAAACACAAAATGTTTGTTCGTGAGACTTCCGGACATAATCCGGATTGATGACCAGACGACACAGCGAGGCCTTATGAATCTTCTTCCCGTTGTGCTCAACCCACGGACTAATGCTAGAAGCTGTGCCAGGTTTATTGGAAATGGAAGATGTTGGTGGTAGGAATGGGGAATTGAGCATCTCAGGCTCGTCGAGTAGGTCTTCCAACTCAATGTGGTCGGAGTCGGTCATGATGGCAGCGTGTACCTCGGACAAGTGTGCAAACTGCTCGCACTCATCTTCAGTAAGCTCAAAGACTTGTGTGCCGGTGCCAACGTCTTTCTTTTGGTCCCAAACATTGATACTCGGAGGTGCTGTTGAAGTTTCAGCAATATGGGTGATGTCGGCCGGGACATGCAGCAAAGGGTCTGCCAAAGAGCCAGTGTGAGTCATAGGATTCGCTACAGAACAGGCAGGCTCTTCTAAGCGGTCCTGAGAATTTGTAGCAACACCGGGATAGACTCCATTGCCGTGCGGCCTCAACATGTCAAGCATTGGATTTGCAGCGAATGCAGCGCAAAAGTCGAAGTTGATGTGAAGTTGACTGAGGAGAATGTGGGCTTCTGATCGGCCTCGCATCCAAGCAGACTCTAAGTCTACTTCGCTGACAAGAGCATTTCCTTGCCAAGACTCCGGGTTCAGGTGATCAACGTGCTCTGTCCGAGAAACCTTCAGACGTCGGAACCCTGAATCAAGTTCTGGTTGTTGGGCGAAGACATCGTCAAGATCCATGGCAGCAGCAAGGCGGTCTATGAGATTTTTATAACTGAAATTGGGGTTATGAGCTCCCTGCATGCACACACGTCCAAACAATGTCTCGAGTTGGTCATCACCAGCCCAGAAGAGATAAAACGGCTGGCTGCGGTCAAGCTCCTGCTGTTTGGCAATGCAAAAAATGATGTTCTTCACAGTCATTTGCATGTCTCCGTACAGTTGACTAGGCATGAAGTTGACTACGTGCTGCTGAAACAACACAAACGCCATGTGCACAAACTTGCTAAGCGAGGCAACTTGTTCGGGAAGGTTCCAGTCAGGACTGATGAAGGCAACCATAAACGACATGAACATCTCAGCAACTACGGCAATGTACGGCAACTCCTGCAGCTCTATTGGAGTGCAGCCTTCTGTTGATAGCCCGCTGATCCTGTTGATGACCTCAATGAACTCTACAACTCGCGGAACATCTTGCGTGTCAGAGGGATTCATAAGATGGTCAATCTCTACTTCAGAGAGACTGCAGCTATGGCGGAGATGTCGACGAAGAGTCTTGTGATTAATGACTGTTTGTCCAATGGTAACACCTTCAAAAGTGCGAAGTAGTTGTCCAATGCCTATGGTCATTCAGAATCAGCATTGTGGCATGGAATTCGTCAGTGAACCTACGTTTCAGCTCATGCTTCCAGTCAAAATCTCCAGTCACGTCATCGTCTCCAACTTGAAGATTAAGCCCTGAAAGCCGTCCCAGGTACTTGTAGAGACAGTGCTTTGTGTCAACGGTCTTCTTCATAAACATCTCGTACACCATTGCTCGTCTTCCGGCATCACCGTCAGATGCAAATGTCCAGATTGGTCCAAAGTAGGAAGCGGCCTGCTCTTTCCGTGCACAAAAGACTGTGTGCAAGAGATCAGCAGACTGCTGCGGATTTTCAGCCTTGCATGTTGGCGAGACGAGGACAGGAAAGGTGCCACGGAGCTGAGTGCCAAAAGAGCCCACAGCAACTACAGAGGCTTTTTTCCCGTAGTGTACAGTACCGTCGTACAGCGCCCTCGCAATGCCGACTGCATGATCAAATGTTGAGAGCACTGTATTAATCACACTGGAGTGCTCACGACACAATCCTCCAACAACATCCAAGTGCGGAAACCAGTCTGCTAACTCCTCTATGCTAACCTCATCCCATTGAACACATATTCCACTAACAAAGGGGCATAGCGGATCGAGAGCCGCTACCTTTGAACAGAATAGAGTATCAATGTTGTGTGTGATCTCTTCGAGGCGAGGTGATCCAAGCGATGGCATCAGCTTAGTGAACACAGCCTTCCAACGAAGAGTGCGAAGCGAGGGTATGGCGATATACTGGCTCATTGCATAGAGAAGCTTTTGCCCACCAAGACGAAGAACCAGCAGCGAGACATCGTGATTGTCTCCGCTATAGCTTTGTGCTTGATATACACCACAGAGGCCGTCTTCAATCTTTGCTACAATTGCTGAGATCCCGGCTTTCTGTTTCAAGCCCTGCTGCACCAGCTGTCAAAGCTGTCGCACGTCGTTCTGCGCCACAGCCATCACAAATCACCTATGATTGCTGAGCTTGCTGAGTAGCAAAATATATCTTTGACCGAGATTCAAAGTCTACAGAGAGCATGAGCCGACAACCCATTCACAAGCTAAATCTTTGCATACCTTCATCTTCAAGGCTTGTGTATCATCTCTCATCTCACCGAGGCGGTCCAAAAGCTGTGCATGTGTTCGGAGCTTGTTGCTCGTATGAGGGAGAACATGTCGTGCCATCTCTGCAAGCTGGTCACGTTTACGACGAGTGCCTTGGCATTTGAAACAAGCAGAGTTATCAGGAAGAGAACAGCGTAGACATTGGTGCGCTTTGATCCAGATCTCGGTGCTGTGATTCTTGACAGATGAAAGGTAATACCCCGGATCATAGAGTGTGTTTCCGTGATGCTGGAAAGGGTAGGTAGAGTAGATGTTGTCCAGAGGCCAATCCAAGGGGATGCCGGGACAGGTATCATTGGGAAACATATTGTCTCAATTGTTCAAGAGCGGGTCAGGCTGGAGCGACAAAGGCTGTATCATATCTGTGTCGCTGTCGTCGTTGTCTGCCCTATTGAAGCGATGAGTTTTGTGGTGACAGTTCATAACAGTGATATGCCTGGAAATCGGCTAGGCACGGAGACCCGGCAGCAGCCCGCCATTTGCGCGGCCCACGTCATCCTGAGCGGCAAGTCCCTCCACTTTCCCAGCGTCACGGGCACGAGGAGTTCACCGAGGTCACGAGGAGTTCGCCGAGGATCCGAGGACTTGACAAGGAGCAACGCGCCGGAAACATTCGAGGCTGAGGAATCGCACCAAACTCTGACTCACAGACACACCCCTTTTGAATCGGAGCATGGGCCGGCCAGCCACCAAGTGTTTCGGATGCGGGTCGGACCAGCGGTAGAAGAAACTTGACTCGCGAACCCCGTTTCAGGAAGACTCCTATCACGCCACACTGTGCAACTCCTGGATGGTGCCTCATCACCTGCTCGCAACGTTTGGCACCTCTTCAGCGCAAGGGCGCGCGCCGCTACTCCGCGTTGACCAACGCTGTGTCCTGCCGGGCGTCAACTTGCTGGACATTTTGCCTCCGCAGACGGAAGTATTCTGCCACCGTGTTTCCTCGCTCTCGCGTTTGGGTTTAGGACATAGAAGGAAAGGTTTAGGAGAGGGTCCTTAGGGTATATAAAAAGGTGTTGCCTGTACTGCGTACAAATCAATCAATCCCCACCCCAGTTTCCAGAGTTCACTTTACGCTTTGCGCTCGCGTCGAGGGTGTCTCTTTGCACCAATAGCTGTAGCTTCTTCTGCGTTGTCTCACTGCGACTTCTTCCACGTTTATGTCCGCTGCGCCTACCAACGACAACCCGCCTCATGTTTGTCGTTACTGTCCCACCGTTCCCCACTTACCAGACGGTTGCTGCCCTTACCGCCCGCGCCCGCGCAAGGTTCTGCGCCGTTACCCCATCATCCCCGCGCCCACGCCGCCGCCGCCAGAACCCTCAGCAGCACCTACGGTCTCCCCTGAGAGATCTACTTCTAAATCACCCTCACCAGCGCCATCCGTTGCCTCCGTCGCGGACTTGCTTGATAACTGCTCCTATTGCGACACTCAGAGTGACCACCCAATTCCCCTACGTTCAGGACATTTTGTCCCGCTTGACTGCGATCGCCCGCGTGCGCCGCACCCAGATTGTTGGTTGTCACCAGACTTTGAAGGCGAGGACCACGAGTGTGAACTAGTGCAGTTCAATCTTACCAGCTCTGCCAACGTCGTTGTTGGCCACGCATTCACTTGCAATACACATCACCGCTCGGGAAGTGTTGTTCTACACTACCGCCCCTGCGCGCAGTCTGTTGAGTCAACTTGACTGCAATCTCACATAGCCTTACTCTGCGACTCGCGCTCCATTAGCTTGTCTTCTCTTACGGTTCCTTTGGCCTCGTTATACTGCGTTTGCTTTTTAACTGCGTTATTTTACTGCGTTACTGCGTCTGCGTTTCACCTTCACTGCGTCGAGTTACTGTGTTCACTTTCACTGCGCCCGTGTTTTACAGCGACTACTTCTCTTCACCAGCGACCGCGTTTTGTGTTCGAGATTCATACTGTGCCTGCGTTTACCATCCACGTCTCTCCGCGCGCCGTTTTCCTACAAGTCGCGCCATCTCCCGCGCATTCTCTTTGAGCCGTGCTAAAACTCTTTTGCTTTCACCGCGCCGACTTTCCCTTTTACCCGCAATACGCGTGGTAGTTGCCCGTCTACCTCCTTCACATAAACTTTATCACAAACCTTGTCGCTCTTTTTAGCACAGGTAAAACTAAGACTCTAAGACCACCTCGCACACTTTAACACTTCCGCGCTTCCACACCTTTACACTTCTATTGCCACTTCGTGGTTGGTTGTGTTGTCTTTAAGGTTGTCATTAGTTTGAAGCGTGACTCAGTGTCTCATTTTGGAGCCCACCGCGAGGGGTCTCTATAGATTTCGCTAGTTTCACTCGTGCTTTGCGGAAGAGAAGGCAAAACGAGTTCCAGAGGATCCAGAATTCCGAGGAGACAAAGGGGTGGAATTTTACCAAGCCCGGTATTAACAGAAGCACAGGACAACCCGGAAGCAATTATCCGGCGAGGACGAGTGGCAGCCCACGAAAATCAAAGGCAACAAGCTACTCCTGTGCCAAGTTCTAGGTCGCCGACTCCCAAATTCTCTACACCAAACGTTACTCTCCCTAGCCCTGACTCTCCTACGGAAGCACCTCTTCCTTCATTGCACCCTTCATCCTCAATATCGACTACTCGAGCCCCTTGCAATCTCCTACAACCGCAATAATAGGATGGATTCGAACTAAAATACAACAACTTCCACCAAATGCCAGACTAGTAGTCACAATGGCCGCAGCACAAACTATGCCCTTGATCGGCAACAAGCACGCGCCTAAGTTTGATCAATCAGAGCCCCAGACGTTGGCGCGCTAATTCGACACACTCAAAACGTTATTCACGCACGCGAATGTGCAGGACGCGCAGGCGAAGAAGAAGTACACCGCGAACTAAGTAGACATCACGGTCCAGGACCAGTGGGAGGAACTTGAAAGCTACGCGGCGACAGAAACCTACAAAGACTGGAAAGCGGAGGTCTTCAAGTGCTACCCTGGCGCGGACGCTACGGCTCTTTATACAAGACAGGGCCTTATAGAATACGTAGCCAGCTGGAAGCAGAAGGGGTTCCGCACTTTAGGCGACTGGGCCGAATTTTACCGCAACTACAGTACTCAGTCGACTTGGCTGGTTAAGAACTCAAAGATCTCAGAGATTGACAAGAACCGCTGGTGTCAGGAGGCAATCGGGCCACAAATAAAGCACATCGCGACGCGGCTGCAAGTCAAGTTCCCCGACATCCATCCAGCGGACGGCTACAAGGTCAAGGACATCAACGACGCGATGCAGTTTTTTCTTCACAGGACCTCTGTAGCACCCAGCTCGACGTATAGCACACCTCAGGCAACGGCGGCAAAGCCAGTAGCGCCCACTAGCGAGCGAACTCTATATGTGCCTCGCAAGTTACCGGCAAACAAGTGGCAAACCAGGTTGAAGCAGGAGGACATTAACAAGCTGCAGGAGAAGGTCAAGTTCCTGATGAGCCAAGCTGATTTGTCCCTAGCAGCGCAGAACCGCGCCGCGCAGGCGGTGAATGCACTGGCTCCAGAGCCTTTGTCGACTAGCGGTTCGAACCTCTGCCATTACTGTGGTCTTCCGGGCCATACGGTGAACAACTGCGACACGGTGAAGACCAATATCACCGGCGGCATGATCCAACGCAACCAGGAAAACAAGATAGTCCTTCCTGGAGGTAGCTTTATTCCAAGGAGCCTGCCGGGATCCTGTATGCGCCATCGCGTTAACGAGTGGCATGGACAAAATCCGGGTCAGAAGACGACTCCAAACGACATTGCCTACAACGCGGTACTGGACGAGGTGTTTGGCGACCCGTCGCAGCAGCCCCAGCAGGCAATGCTGTTTGACATAGTCGAGGACGACGCGTCCCGTGCGACTGAGGCGATGTCGGCGTATGCTTGAGGAGGCGAGGAAGACGATCGTATCCTGGCTCTAGAAAACAAAATCCGTGCGCTGCGCACCGCCAAGCAGAAGTTCGACAGTGTGTACGTTCCGCCGCGACCAGGACGGGGAAGACCAGGAATCCTGCCAGCGCCGGCGCGGGTGGCTAGGACCGCGACTAAGCCTGCGGAGACGCCAACCAAAAAGGAAGCCAATCCAACACTGGCTCTGGCAGCCCCGCATCCAGCAAAAGAACCCGAGCACCCACACGCAGTGGCGAAAGACGCGACGTACTTGCCGCCGTTTCAACGGAATGTGGCGGCCCCGGCGAGGCCAAACGGCCAGGCGGAAGAACCAGCGTACCGTACCACCACGATAATAGAAAATCCTCTGATAGTCAAAAGTGTTCTAAACCGTACGCTGAAGGAACAGCAGGTCTCGCTGTTGCCTGAAGAACTTTTTGCACTGTCGCCGGACATGCGTAGTTGGATGCAGGGGACCTTGTACTAATTTAAAATAAAATTACTAGTAGGCTAGCGGGTCCATTGAAGAAAAGCACTAGTAGCTCAGGCGCCATCCTTTAAGAAAAGCTGCTACTAGCTGCTTTTAAGAAAAGCTTGCTAGTACAATTCAATTATAAAAAACAGATATTACAGTTGGCTACAGCAAAAGAAATACATTCCAAAGCAGTACAGATTTGAGATCCAATGCTATCTAAAAACGGTACAAATGCCTCCAAGCTGAAAATGCAATATGAATACTACAGGCGGTATAGCGGCAGCCGGCGAGTTCAATAATCGTCGGCGTATAGATTGTCGTCATCCAGGGTCAGTTCAATAGTAAGAGGATGCACACGGCCGGGGACGAGATCTTCTCCAGGCAATTGTTCCGGGTCTGGTACGGGGTCGGGAGCGGGAACAGGGTCGAGAGCACGGGCGGGAGCAGGAGCGGGTGCGGGAGGGGGAGCAGGTGCGGCAGCGGGAGCGGGAGCGGGTGCTGGTGCGGGTGCGGGAGCGGGTGCGGGTGCGGGAGCAGGAGCAGGAGCGGGAGCAGGATCGAGAGCACGGGCAGGTGCAGGAGCGGGAGCGGGAGGGGGAGCGAGAGCAGCAGGGCCTTCATCAGCAGGATTTTCTTGAGCATACATGGGGTATTGCTGCATGAATTCAAGGGCCCTGTGTTGTAACGGCTCCCACTGGTTGGCCCATCGTATACCCATTTGGGTCTCGGCGTCGGCTTTCATGAACGCATAGGCACAGAGGCCTTCGCGTACATCTGCGGGCATGTCGTCCTCGAGGTTCGCGGCTCGATCCATCCACCATTGACTTCTTGAATGGCAAAACGCCACCGCACGGCGCATTTCCTCGTGGAGGAGGTTGACGGCCTCCCACCACCGAGTAGCTCGCGCGTTTGATTTCGCCCATTCTATCCGAAGACCTAGTGGGCATGCTTAATTAGCTGGCCGCTCTGTTGTCAAACAGACTCACTCTCTTGGACAATGGGGTCACCGAGGTCTTCTTCAACCCCCGGGTTGTCAAAATCTTCGCGGCCGCCTGGTGTCAGCCAAATCCAAGAGAAGGTACGACGACCTTCACCAATAGGTGCACCACTTTCGTAAGCACGACCGAGTATACCTTCAATGGGCATGCCAGCCTCCCGTCGTAAATTGGCGCGGTCGATCTTCTCCTGTTCGGTGAGGACTCGTTCGTTCAGCGAGCGAACGTCATCGTCTTTGAGTACTCGCAGGGTCTTTTCCCAATCGCCTGGGCCACGCAGCTCCAAAAGGGCAGCTCGTGCATGTCGATATCGCTTCGCAGCAGCAAGTGCACGCTTATCGATTGCTGCAAGCCATTGGCGTCCTCGAGTGTTGGCAGCCTGACCAACAAAATTCTTGATCTTGTATCTGTTGGCGAAGGTGCGTGTCCGAAGGTGACGACGCAAGTCGTTTAGTGCCTCGTCGGCTTGCGAGCTGCGAAGCTGTTCCTCGATTTGGAGAAGCCTGGCCTCACAGGTGTTTGCTCTGAAGGCGCGAATAGCGGCGGCGGATGGCATGTATAGCGGAATGTCCTCGGGCTGCTGTGCCACATTGTCATCGACAGAGCCATCGGGTGAGAACCTAACATGCACGTATAATCCAGGCATTTGTGTTTGCTGCTTGCGCCGAAAATCCATAATCTTCCGACGAATCGCCCGACGACGCTCGTCTCTGCTGAGCTCGGTAAGCACATTACCGAAGGGGATGTTGGCAATGTCGGCCTGTAGAGCCATCCTTAAAGTAAAGACATCAGCGGGCTGCAAGTACATAGTAACAGCGGCAACTTACTGCATTGTTTCGATCTCAATTCCAAGGCAGAGAAACGCGCCGGGTGTTGCGTCCAAGATTAAGCCGCGGGCCCTCATGTCCCGCTCGTCCTCTCGCAAAACGGCAAGGCGTACGTCGTTCAATGTGATTCCTGGGATACTTTGTCAGTCAGGTATTAATGAGCAGGTACACAATGACTTACTATCCTGAGCGGAGACGTATGGACAGGGCCGACGAGAATCAGCCTTCCACTCGTCCATCATTTGCTCCCAATGCTCCACCGCATCCGGGACTTGCTCTCGCAGTCGAGCGTCGAAAGCTCGCGATTCTTCCCGGTGGGTTTTAGCTTCCTTGATGGCATCCAGCATGCGACGTGCGAGGAGGTTGGACAGGCCGAGCGTCTTCTTCCAATTGGAGTAGCCGCAGAAGTCGTCTAACAACTCGTGGCGTGAAGCCTGAGTCATTTCTTTCCCGCTTGGCGCTGCCTTGTTGAGCCAGGACCAGAGACGTTCGATGCCCTCGCCATCGGTGTCCGCCGCACCGTCGGTGTAGTTCAATGAAAACGGCCCTTGGCACGAATCCTCGTGGGCACGAATATGACCTTTGGGGACTTTAGCGGTGATGTGCCCTGCGTCAGGTATACCGAGCTGCATGGCGGGTGGGAAGTTGAGCATCCGGGACCAAAAGAGCTTGAAATACTGACACGCGATGTCGTACGTGATCAGCATATGAAGAGAGACGCCAACGAGGGCTGCGAGTAGCACATAGTCAACGTTGCACTGTCTGTCCATGCGTCAATACTTTAGGTACAAAGGATGCAATACTGACATACCTTTCACCGCGTTGCAAATCCCCCATACCATTTGGCCTCCAGTGCTCGTGCCGACTGCAAGCGACGCCGACCACACCCGTTGCGTTGAGACCCTTCGCTTTCTTCAAGTTCGCAAGCAACATTGCTTGAAACCCAGCGCACGTACTCATCTGGATAGTGCATATTATTGATTAGCTTGCGGTGTACTACGCGTAGCCACTTACCTCTTCCTGAGTTGCGAACCGCTTGACGTGACTTAGGTATCCTTGATGCTCCACAAAATAAGCCCACCCAGGGGACAAGCAGACGTCGATTGCACTGCTTGACCGATGACGATTCTTGAGGCGAAAGTTGCAATCTACGGCTATTGTCTGCCAATAGAGATAGCGGAGGTGGTCGGGAACATCTTCAAAGTTTTCTGGTAGGTTTATGCCCGGATGGGGGCATGCTCGGCACTGCACAGCGAGCTCTCCCGGCTGCGTCTTCTCGATTTCTTCCGATTTGTAGCCTCGGCCTGCGCGCATCAACATCAGGAGGTTTCGCCATTCCCGGACCATGTTCGTGAACGCTAATTGTCGATCCTAGAAGCGCATAAGCAAATTAATAGCTGTCACAAAAAGAATGGGTCACTTACGGGCAGATCCAGCAAGTTCCACCCATCCGTCAACATCTCCAATGATTTAAAAAGATCGTACACCGTGAGATTACCCTGTAAGTTCATCGTGTGAAAGAGTTCCAAAAGCTCGAATGTTGCGCAGGTTTCAGGCTGCAACGGTGTGGCCGGATACCACGACGCTCGAAGAAGTTGCCGATAGGCGTCGACGTCATTCCGACAGCCACAGAAATCTACCACGACTCGGTGTATTCCATTGACGTGTAAGACAACCAGCGTCTTCCGTCGAGGCATGATGCACGTAGCCTCAGCTGTGTGTTCGCCCAGGTGAGCTACGAGGCCAAGCTCACGAAGAGATATCTTGCGGAAAAAGTGGCCGGTCCACTCCTGAGTTGCACGTAAGCAGAGAATTCCGGCCGCGAAAGCATATGACGTACCTGCATTCTATGCAGAGGGGAGCTCGCATGCGTGTCAACGCAGCAATTCTTACAAAATAGGCCATCACCAAAACAATCTTGACATCGGAAAACGGCGCCGCCTTTTCCGCAGCGTGCACAGCACACACAGTGTTGCTGAGAGCCTCGCCCTTTTCTTCGAAACATTTCTTGCAGATACGAGTCCCGGTATTCCAGCCATGTAAGAAGGGGTGCGTCCTATATAGGCAATGAGCGGACAGCAGAAGTAAGTCGCATGGGCGGTACCTCACCGAGTTAATGTAGCGCCTCTTGCGAGTCGTAGCGACGACAATTATTCCGACGTCCTCCTCCGTGATCTGCTGAGTAGGATCTACCCGTGAGAGAATCTATCTAAAAGGAGACCAACTATTGTATTCCATTCCCACACCTGTGAGAACATCCTTCCATAAAGAGAACAATAAGGAAAGAACAATAAGGAGCCCATGTGGACAGTATCTATGACGTCAAACCCTAGCTATGGGCTGAGCCATATGGTTGTAGCCATGTGATGTTACTTAAGCTAAGTCACATGCCAGTGTGACGTAGTAGCAAGTAATGTGACCGTGTGGAGCGTCTAAGCCACGTGATACGGGCGCTTAATAGACGTGCGAAAGAGTTTATGTAGGAAAGGTTGCAACTGCGCTGCAGCCCGGAGTTTTATAGATAAAAACAAGAGGTAAATTGCGAAAATTAAGGGCTAGTCAGGCCATCCATGACAAGGAGGGTCTGGTGAAGTATGAGAAGACTCAGTCAGGTCAGGAGGGAGTGTTGACCTTCGCAACAACCACTCTCTTCGTGATGCGTACACACCAATTTGAACCGGCAACGTCGATTGTGCTTGCTGTTGCTTTGGCCTGCTCCTTGCTGTGGTCGTACAATTCAATCTTCTTGGTCTTCCTCCTCTTAGACATCGTACATGGGGTGAGATGGATAAACGAGGCAAGCGCGTGTAAACGTGTTAACGCCTGAATGGGATTTTCTCACGCAGACTGTAGATCTGTCAACAAGATCACATGCATGCAGTATTTATTAAAGCGCTTAGTGTACAAGGACATAAACTACCTGCTAGAGTATACACAAAATCAGACCAAGAAAGGTGCGCGATCGTCATGCAACGATGACAAGGTTGAAAATCCTCCCACTGCTTCCGCCCATCTGGTATCGCGCCGGTCCATCTCCCGAGCAAGGCGGTCCTCATCTTTTGCCAACTCCTTCCACGACTGGAAACCGTATTGTACCCAACGAAACAGGCCGCCTGCAGCGTATTGAGTGAACGACTGCCTCTGTTCTCCAGGTTGAATCGATGTGTTGCCGTGCATCATCGTTGCGGAGGGAATGAGTGCTAAGCAGCCAGGCGGAAACTCCACTACAATCTTCAACTGCTGAAACACGAGGTGGCCTCCTTTAGTAGCATCGAAGTTTCCAGTACAGAAGATCAGACAAAGCCCATTAGCTTTGTTACCAGAGTCTACATGAGGGAAAGTCACTGCGTTAGGGCCGAAGTTGAATGACGCCCGGCAAGACCAATTCTGTATGGGACGTTGAAAGCTCTGTGGTGGTCCAGAAGCCGTCCATGTTATTGGCGTATTCCGCGTATATCTTCGGAAAATAAAACAGGAATGCACCTATATAATGTAAGCCAGAGACCATTCAATGTATTAGGAAACTCACTGTTACCGTATCCGAGCACCCGTCGCACATTAGGGTTATTCAGCAGCTCCTGCAGCACCTTCTGATTATGTTTTGAATGGCGAAGGAGACCGGGTTTCTGTGTAGATAGTGAGCCGAGGCTACAAAGTGCGTGGCAACACGCACCGTCTGACCACCGCCATATGACAGCCCCGTCGCAATGGTCAAGAACCAACCGCGCCGGTCTCTCTTCTTCGTGAATCGCAGACGACGTTTCGCGTGGTGCAGCTGACTTCCGCCAAGTTCTTTGACCGGCCCTCGTAGAGAAGTACAATATGCATGACAGAATTGAAGTACGTACTTTCCGGACCATGCGACAACGCTGTACCCCTCGTCAATGTAATCTTGAAGAGACCGGTGCTTGGCATCCACGGGAAACCTTCGTCCGATAACCCCGTCAAAGTCACAGGTAGTTTCCAAACGTTGAACGAGTTCTTGATGGCGGAAAATATTGATACCGTTTGGACTGGCTGGAGCGTACCTTCCCATGCAGCTTGTTCTGCGATTGCTCTGCACGCTTCTTCGCACGATGTTTAGAGAATCCGACTTGCTTGCGGGTACAAGCTGTGTTGTGGGGACGTTCTCAGCCGGCGCGCCCACTTCTTCGCCAATACATGCGGTAATGGACGGGGAGGAGGGCCTTGAGCTGGGCGGCAAGGGGAAGGTGAAGACAGGGGGGATGTGGAAGGGGAATAATCGAGCGGCCAGCCTTCTGCATCATCCGTGCATTGCTTGTCTCTCTGTACCTCAATTTCCACCGCATCCTTCACCCAAACATTGGGGAGCAGCCGATATCAATCGCATCTTGCGAGCTGCTGGTTGGTACGGCGAAAAAACTGCGCCTGAGCGCGTCTGGGGAAATATTAAGGTTATTGCGAGAGCTCGACGTAGATGACCAAGTACTGACCACCCTAGCATGGCCCATAGCGGTAGAGTCGCGCTGAAAGTTTGAGTGAGCGTCGAGAACTTCTCAGAAAAAAAGGGAGGCGCAACCGTGAAGGGGAAAAAATAGTGACACATACGCAACGGGTTAGTCGTCGTAGTACCTGGTTAGGTTCAGCGTTGACGCTTCGCGGTGCTCAGTATCAAGAATACAGTGTACATATCATGTACGCTGCAGAATACGTGTTGGAACGCGTCGAAACCTGCGCTGTCGCTGTCGAACGGTCGCTGTATGCAACCATCCGACACACGTCGTGTGCGCTGAAAAAACTCAAACAAAGCTTCATAAAAGAGGAATACGTACTGTGAAAGTCGGAGAACACTAGAATGAATGAAAGAGAGCCGACTATTTGAGATGGCGTGTGGTAGTAGACATGGAGAGGGAGAATGTGCAGAGCACTAAGCACCTGCTCAGCTCGCGCGTTTCATCATTTTCTTCCGGTCAATTACAGTACGTGCGACTGTAACATAACGGCTTGTGCAGTACATGCTACGGTAATATAGTGGCTTGTATAGTACGTGCTACGGTAATATAGTGGCTTGTATAGTACGTGGGACAGTCTGAAGTATAGATATCTGTAGTGATTTTTCAGCTGTGCGAAACACTGTGGTCTCAGGTGTATGTGCCGTCACATACAACAAACTTCCACTGGGTGTCCTCACCATGCTACAGTCTCTTTGATGGTTGTCAGCCACGCTACTGTAAGCATTATGCAGAACTATACGCTAAATGAGAAGACTATACAGGGTATAGCAATTGCTTTATTACCTGACGTTCACAACGCGAATCCCGACTTCATGAATCCAAGTATCCTACCGCTCTCGCCTCAACTGATATTGCACAGGACGTGCAAGGCAAGCTCTCTGTATCATAACCGACATTGAAGACCTACATGATGTATTCTTGAGTCGATGAACACAGTGAAACACTACAAGGACTGTTGGCTCTTCGCCTTCCCTCGTCTCCACTACATAGGGACAACAATCTTACTGCTTTGGCCACAAAATTACCACATTTAGATACATTGAGGTTAGGGTTAGACCCATTTGCAAGCAAAGAATAGTGCGCAAATCAATTGTCATTCAAAACAAAAAAACCAACATATAGGCATAGGGACAGACACAACAACAGCAAGACTACAACTGAAGACAAGAGATCGGCATAGGGAATAACAAAGTCAGCGCGTGCACTATCCCATCCTCCTTCGCGCGAGCGTAAACACTTTCAGCAATAGGGCGTGTT
Source organism: Cytidiella melzeri (assembly GCA_022592445.1). Lineage (NCBI taxonomy): Eukaryota > Fungi > Basidiomycota > Agaricomycetes > Polyporales > Irpicaceae > Cytidiella > Cytidiella melzeri. The sequence goes on along the minus strand of JABYQR010000150.1, from coordinate 13,998 downwards.
GAATACCCCTGCCAAACAGCACCCGGGATCCCGATGACATGAGGGCCAGCAACCAGCCTTACACCTCATCAGCACTGCGGCCATTGAACTATACGCCACCTGCCACTCACCATGACGAATATACACCGGGTTCCAATCCTCGAAAGACCACAATATAGCGCCTGCGAACACCATCTTCACCGAACAGATAAGGATAGACACAAGGGCGCACGATCGCCAAACGCTCATGCACACGTCTATCTGGACCTGGCCCTCGACGAGGTAAGCGACAATAGGTAACGTCAGTCAGGATGTTATCCCAAGCCACCAGCGCGTCGTCCTCGTCCTCGAACACCTCAACTACGGCCATAGGACAATCACGCCAGTGCAGCTCAGCAGAAGATCTACGGATGTTTGAGACATTATGTTCGGCACAACAAAGGTACCACTCACCTTGAGAAATATACACCCGGTGACCAACCCCAGGACACAACATAGATCTCCGGCATAAGGGACACTAGAGATATGCAACGATTAATCCCCGAATAAGCGATGCAAGGACTGACTAACCATCAATACCTAAGCTGGACGACGGCAAAGCTGCCACAGGTGAACCAACGGGACCCATAGCGGAGACAGGACATAAATTGTTGAGGAAGGGAAACGAGGGAGACGGCGATGGGGAAGCAGAAGACAACGATGACAAGACTACGGATGACAACGACGCAGACAGAGATGACAACGGAGGGGACACATTGATATTGGGGACAGAAGGTGAACAACGGAGGGAATGGGGAAGAGAGTGCGAAGGAGAATGAGGGGGAGAGTGAGTGGGAGAGCGGGGGAGAGACGGTTGGGGAGTCCTGAGGTCAGAAGGGGTATATATAAGGAGGGGACGGACAGAACCGGGTCGCGAAGGAGACGGGCTAGATGAACGCCCGTGCATAGTTTTCGCCGATCGCCGGCTTGGTGATCGGTGCGGCGATGACACCGCCCCGGCGGCATCCTGAGGCACGGGGAAATGTGATCGATAGAAGAGATTGTTGGAGGAAGCGGTGGGTCCAGATGTATGGTGTGTGAGACTTGATGGGGGAGTATGTGATGAGCTAGCCGCGCTTAAAGGCGGCGATGGTGAAGAATGGGTGTTGCGTAAGGTTGAGGGTGCAGCGCGTCGTGAGGCAGCCGTATACGTGTGTGAGGCAGCCGAAGCTGGAGATGGCGATGCAGAGCTCAATAGTTCGTGGGCTAGCTCAGCCTCGGATAGCGGCATCAGTGACAATATAAAGTCTTTTCGGTCTACCTGCACACCCGCGGACTGGAGTTGCACTGTCTGGATACCGTGTGATAGCCATGAGATACCACTTAAAGTGGTAGCAGATGGGCGGCGCCGAGAGGTCGGCGTTGGTGAAGAGTCAGGCACGCGAGGCGGCGTTGTGGGAGATGACGGCAAACGCGATGGCGAAGGGGTCTCAGCTGCTCGTCGTGGATAATACAATCGATAATCAGAAAAAAATACTAGGGTAAATGCGTCCACGTACCTCTGGGTCGTTGGATGGGCTCCATGTCCCATGGATACAACGTGAGTGTCATGCTATTGTCAGCCCACTCGCTCACATCGCCAACTGATTCCCACTCGTCGTCCGAGTCATCAGAGTCATCTGATGGGGTATGCACGGTAGTCCTACGACAGGACATATAAGCACGAAGAGAAAGAGAAAAAAGAGAGAGAAAGAAGTAAGGAGACAAGAGGCATGAGGAGGAGGAAGGGTGGGCGACGGTACATCAAAGTTATTGTTAGAAGGCTATGCAAGTAGAGGAAAGCGTTGAGAGAGCAAGATTGAGATGGATCACACAGTGGGAGTTGGGGATCAAAAGCGATAGCAGTGCATTGATCAAAGTAAGTCTTATATACGGTAACTACGGCGCTAAGTACGAAGACAGAATAGTTAAACACTCCCCTTCAAGCCTGAACATGAAGTAGTTCATTGAAGTGCTTGAGTTTTTCGAGAGGTAGTGCTTTAGTAAGAGTATCAGCACGTTGATCGGCAGAAGGTACGTGGTGCACAGTGATGTACCCTTTAGTTACACAATTGCTGATGAAGTTCTTGCGAATGTTAAAGTGTTTAGTACGTTGAGAGTGTTGTTCCTCGGGGGAACGAACAATTGCAAGAGTTGTCGCACTGTCAGTGTACAGCTTGACAGGGTCCATAGTGCAGTTAAGTATTTCATCTATGAGGCTCTTCAAATAGATGGCCTCTGTGGACGCATGAGCGAGTGCGTACAGTTCGGCTTCGGTGACTGATAAAGTTACAAGTGAACCGCGCTTACTTGACCAAGAGATAAGCGAGTCGTTGTATGTGAAAGTATAGCCCATTATTGGTTTATTGCCGTATGTAGTCATTCCGTCAGAATCAGCGTATCCGACAAGTGAACTATTAGTAGTAGTTGCTTGGTTTCCTAGGACAAGCCAGTAATTGCACGTTCCCTTCAAGTATTGGTAACACTGTTCAGCTGCAGCAAAGTGTTCCTTAGAAGGGTCAGCTAAGTATCGTGGAAGTTGACCAGTGCAGTATGCAACGTCTGGTCGAGTACAGTCAGCAACGTATTGTAAACCACTGACTAGAGACATGTATTGTTTAATAGCATCAGCATCCTGACAAGGTTCTTTCGAGTCACGGGGGGCTAAGTTGTGCTCGTGTATCATAGGCGTACGGTGTGTATAATCGTGGTCAAAGTTGTTTTGTTTCAGTATAGTTTGAATATAATTGCGTTGACAAAGCTTGATAACACCAGAGGCTTTGTCGTAATCAATCTCCATGCCAAGCATCCAGTGGATAGTGCCACCGTTTGTTACCTCGACATGTTGTCTAAGTGCTATCTCAAATTGTTCAGCGACGACAGAAGTAATAGTACAAAGAGTAATATCGTCGACATGAACAGCAAGTATAAGTATTAGTTTGTCTCCCCTGTAAAGGTAGAAGACAGCGTTATCGTAGTCTGAACGCTGAAGTCCGAGTTGGAAAAGTATATCGCATAGTACCTTGTACCAGCAACGTCCAGCTTGTCCAAGGCCATAGATAGTTCAGTGTAGTTTAAGTACCCAGCCCTTAGGCAAGTTGGGCAGTAGATCGCCAGGCGGCGGACAAAGATAAATTTTACTGTATAAGTAAGCGGACTTAACATCAAGTTGGTTAATCTCAAAGTGTAGTGAAGCCGCAAGTGAAGTATGAGTTGCATAGAACTCATGCGCGCAACTGGAGCGAACAAGTTGTTTGCATAGTAATCAATACCATTGCGCTGACAGTATCCTTGTGCAACAAGTCTTGACTTGAGTTTAGTAACTTTACCATGTTCGTACTTAGTCTTGTAGACAAAGCGAGAACCAGTAATGTTGGCATTTGGCGGCGGGATACAGTATTCCCAAGTGCCGAGTTGTTCTAGTGTATCAACCTCAAGTTTCATAGACTTAAACCAATTGTCTTTAAGAGGGTGATTAAGTACATCTTTGAAAGTGACAGGGTCACCAACGTCCTCAGCATAGTAAGCGTTAAACTCAGTTAAGTAGAAAGCAATGTTAGTGTCTACTTCGTCGTAGTTTAGACCACGAGCTTTACGCGATAGTTAAGGAGTTCTGTTGGAACGCCTTGGACCAGTACGGTCAGGCTTGTCGATTTCCATTGGTTCTATGTGAGGGTTGTCCTCAAGTTCAAGTTGTTTTTCAGTAGTAAGTTTTTCGACATTTGGTTCTTTCTCCCCTTCAATTTGTATCGTAGAGTCAACAAATTGCAAGTTACGTTCAACTCCGACACGTTGTCCAAAGTAAACGTAGTGACCTTTAGAGTGTTCAGCAGAGCCTAACCAGACTCCCCTTTTACCCTTAGATGCTAGTTTATTTGTGCGATATTCGTCGTATACGATGCATGGCTGACCAAAGACTTGAAGTCCATCAAGGTTAGCATCTGTGCCATATCGCTTAAAGTAAGGAGTTTTGTAGTTAAGTATAGTACGAGGAGAACGATTGTACACATACATCGCGTATAATGCAGCGTACCACCATAGTCGATTTGGTAAAGATGCAGTATGCAGGTTTACTCGAATCAAGTTCATAATAGTTTGATGTACACGCTCAGAAACACCATTTTGCTGAGGAGTATCGTGTACAGTAAGACGTAGTATAGTTCTTTGAGTTTTTAAGTAAGCAGTCATAGCTTTACTGGTAAAGACACCGTCATTATCGGCTTGAAGTATCTTGACACGAATACCATATTGCGTCAAAAGTTCAGTAGAGAAAATGACCCATTGAGTATAGGCGTCATGTTTAGTAACTAGTGGTGCAAGTACTAACCATCTAGTAGCATTGTCGACGATAGTCAACCAGTATTTGTGTTTACCAGTAATCGACGCTGTGGGTAGAGGCCCAAAGATGTTGATATGAAAGTGATCTCCGAAAGCTTCAGCTAACGATGAAGAACAAAGTTTAGGTACGGTATTGCGATGGATATTGTTAAGTAAACAATCCTCGCACGGAGTTTCAGTATGGTCAGTTATATGATCAGTAATAATTGACGAAGTCTGAAGTAGTTTCTTGATCATGAAGTAACTGAGATGACCGAGTTTTTTATGTAGTTCAAGTAGAGTAATGCCAGTTCTATGCACGCTTGCTAAAGAAGTCACTCGAGTTGATGATAGCGTGTATAAATCGTTTGATTTTCTAACAACAGCCACACAAGTCGAGTTTGAGTCGTATATAGTACAAAGATTGTTATAAAAAGTAAAACAATAATCAGAGTCCAGTTTTCCAACGCTGATTAAAGTAAAAGGTAGAGTTGAGTTGAAGTATACGTTCTTTAGCAAGAGTTCAGTAAGCTTACCACTTTCCTGTTCCACCTCGAGTACCATGTCACCAGCGAGTTTCAAAACTAGTTGTTCTGAGTTGGCAACAGTCAGTACAATAGTTGGTACGGAGTGGACATTGAAAAGTAAGTCTCGATACGGCGTACAGTGAATAGTCGCGCCAGTATCAAGAATATGGACCGACTCGTCTGTTGACAAAGTCGCATACAGCGGAAGTAGAGTAGGGAAAGTAGTAGTAAGTGAAGTACTCACGTGCATAGTGACGTCGGACTCAGAGAGAGCCGACACCCACGCGCTCTGGTTGCGACGAGGAGTAGAGGTCGACGGACCAGCGACGGCGGGAGTAGTGACAACAGCGGCAGCAGTGGCAGCTTTGCCCTTGGCACCAGCAGCAACGGACTTCCGGGTGATACCCTTCCTCTTCATCGCCTCCTTGGACTTCTCTGTCCAGGGCGAAGGGCAAGTAGGCGTCGTGTGGCCTGTCTCGTTGCAGTTGTAACACTTCATCTTTGAAGTGTCACGGACGGACTTCTCCTTAGAGTAAGGAGCGGCGGCCGCACGAGCGGAGGAAGTGGCTTTCGCCGGACGTTCGACACGTTTGTCGACTGCTGGCGACACGGCGGATGAACCACCAGCGGGCCTATCGCGAGGGACAAGGGTTGACAAACCCTTGGACCGAGAGCAGTCAAGTGGATGAGCGAGTTGCCAGCTATGGAAGTCGCGGCGGAGCTCGACGCTCAGAGAGATGGGGTTATAGTCGTACTTCTCGCCCGCAGGAGTACGGGAACGCACACCAGCCTCGTAGCTAGCACGAGTATGCGCATAGGCAGGGGGAATGATGCCGACGAGGGCGGAGTAGAAGATGTGCTGAGGGAATTCGATACCCTTAGACAAAATCTTTGAGTAGAGGTTGTGTGCATCATCAAGGAGTTTGTCCATTTCGTGGACAGGACGGCGGAGGGAGAAGAGTTGAAAGATTTTGTTCGCGTCCGACATAGTGGAAGTTGGTTCAAAACGTTCGGAGAGTTTCTCCATCAGTCTGTGAGGCGCGGTCTCATTGAGATAGTTCGCCATCATGGAGTCTGCAATGTTTCCCGCGAGGACATTGAAGACGGCCCGTTGGACCTCTTGAGGAATAGTCAGACCACCCCTGTAGCTGTAGAAGTTGACGATGGTCGACACAGCAGTATCAACGCGGAATTTCCACATCGGCCAGGTATCAGGACCTGTAAGTTTGCCAACGTCTGCAAAGGCTTTGTGGACATCGCTAAGCGACATAGTATACTCCACGTCGTGCTTTGGAGGCATGGAAAGGAGGGAGGACACCGCTCGCGCGGAGTCAGTAGGGCCAGATGGCGAGGGGGACAGCGCACAATGAGCTCTGGGCAGTTTGCCCCTTCGCCTTTCGTGCGCCTCATCGTCGTCCATAGGATTGTCGCTATCGTCCAACGATGGTTTAGTGGTGTGACGACGGGCAAAGTCGTCACGGAGAGTGTCGAATGGAGTGCATCGACGATCAGATGGGGGTGCTGAGACTCGTCGTGATGCCGTGATGCGGGCGGATGGGTGGTCGGCGACGGCAGAGGTAGTAGGGACGTTTGTGGCATGGTCAGAAGGTGCAGCAGAAGGTGCAGGACCTGGGGTACCAGCGCAAGAAGCGGAAGACATTGGATGAGGAGGAGTAGGAGCAGGAGGAGGAGTTGGAGTAGGAGTGAAGACCGGGGTACGTCTCCTGCAAGTGGTACGAGGGATAGTGCCTCGAAGAAAGTCGGTTTGGTGTCGTTCGCGCGTAGAACGACGAGGTTGAGGCTGATCAGTGGGATCAGAGCTCATCAACTGGTGGGCAGTGAGTGCAGAGAGTAATGTGAGTGAGGTAAAGAGCTTATCCGGGGCTCATAACCTGTTAGAAGGCTATGCAAGTAGAGGAAAGCGTTGAGAGAGCAAGATTGAGATGGATCACACAGTGGGAGTTGGGGATCAAAAGCGATAGCAGTGCATTGATCAAAGTAAGTCTTATATACGGTAACTACGGCGCTAAGCGCGCTAAGTACGAAGACAGAATAGTTAAACAGATATCACTCAGCGGAGTTATACTGAGTTTGATTACGAAGATCACGCGTTTGGTTTGTTTTGACATTCGTGTAGCTTTTGAGCGTGTCGGATCACCGCGAGGCAAATGCGAGGCAATAGCTGGATACTTAACAGCTAGCGTACGCGTCGACTGAAGATCTTCACTCCTCTTTCTCCATCATGGATGCTGCGCACAACGTTGAACGTGTTGCAATTCGAACCTATACATCACCGGCGTCGAGCGTTCACTCTGACAGTGAGTCAATCAGTCCGACGCAGTATGCACCGCATATTGATCTTGAATTAGGCGAGCCTGAGAACGTAGCTATTAAAGAGGAATGTCTAAAGGCGAAGGTTATCGCTCTCAAGGCTGCTATCGCTGGTATTCACGATGAGCTTCTCGCGCTGCAGGAGCATGTAGTCGAACTTATTGTCAAACGTAATTCTACCGACAATGAGTTGGAGACAGCGGAGCAGAGTGTTCTCTGGGAGCAGGAGATGCCGGGCGGAGAACCAGAGGAAGTGGAGGCTCGGCAACAGCGAGTAGCCTCATTTGCTGCTGAGCTCGGCCGCCTGGATGCCGCCATCGCAACAGTACATGCGCGGACAAACGGACTTGCTGTCACCCGCAACAATCTCACAGTGGCTAGGGAACGCGCAGTAGAGGACTTGGAGAACTGCCTGATGTCTTAGTTTTTTGTGGTATATCTTGAATAAATGGTCACAATGTCGGTGTTTTCGAGTTAATGCAGATTGATTGTAAAGTAAACAACGACAAGAGAGTACGCGGCAGGGAACGAGCAGAACATGTAACGACGAGAGCAGTACAATAGAGAGACAACGACAGCACGGGCAGAGCAGAACGGCGGCGGCGGGAACGTGCCCGATGAGGTTGAAGATGTGAGAAGGATACGCGCCGTGAAATCACCGCTTTGCACGCTTGCGAGGCGAGCTGGTAGGCTGGGTGAGTGGGCGTTTACTGGTGCCGGGAATTGGCGCGCTTTCTGTGTCATGTTCGAGGACCCACGTCACGTCGTCAACGAGGGCAGACCACTCAGCAAGAATACTGTCCTGGCCTTGCTCGAAGATTGTGTTGCCCACCCACAACAGACCACAAAGAATTAAGAATATGCCGTTTTTACCTGGCCTGATCAAACTAGACCAGTGGGACGGCGATGTACCGGCCGGTCGACCACTCTTGTCGCTGCCTCGTACGGCTGGCTGAATAGATTGTCACTACTGGGACAGCTTCTCCAAGAACATGGAGTGGCTTTGAATACGAGGACCAGCTGCAGGGCGGCCGTGCTTGAACCACTCAGCGATCTCGTCCGGGCGGCCATCGCCGGGCAAGATATTACCCCTTGGGTTGTCGAAGCCGGCTTTTGCTTGCTGACGAATGAAATGAGACACGCACGCCGTCCATGGTGCGTTGAACACGGCTTCTACAACTGGCTTGTATGCGCTCTGCAGCTTGTCGGGGCAGTCCGAGCCTGTGAGCGCAACGATAGGTGACTGCGGCTGTGCATCGCTGTTAGAAGGCAGCGATGACAAAGCATGGATGCTCGCATCTGCACCTACACGGGAAGGGGAAGCTGGCAGCCGTGGGGCCACTTGAGACACTGGCGGTGTACGAGATGCACCCAATGGTTCAGGCAGCATGGTTTCTGTCGGCGTTACGGCGGGAGCCTGTGTCGAGGGTGGTGTTGGTGTTGTGGCCAAAATCTGTGTTGCGGGTGGTGGCGACGGGGGAGGAGAATTCCGTAGAAGCGGCGGCGGTTCAACAGGTGGTACGTCAGCGGCAGGCGATGTCGATCTCGAGGGCGCTGGCTGCTGGAAGGTGCCGGTTTGTTCCCCAGGCACGGCTGGAGCGCTTGATGGGACCGGCCTCGGATTGTCTAGCTCGCCTTCAGCGTTGGCGGCAGCAGATGGACTAGGTTCCCTCAACGGTGTGCTGGGAGATAGAGCTCGACGACAACGCTCGTCCTCGGAGTAAACAGCAGATGCGAAGGTGACCATTGAGGTCTCAACGGATTTGAATCCCTCAGGGTCAAACTCAGGCCACTGTCAAGGAAACGCCTGAGGCGTCTCGCCGCAATGAAAGCTGCATGGGTGTAAGTGTAAAGCACGCGGCCATAAAACGGATACGCACCTTCGCATACCAATACGGCCCTGTTGAGACGGGATTGGGCCAGCGATCAGGATTGAAACCACCATGCCTGTGCGCTCAGCCAGTCCCTCAGCGATGGCTTTCACAAATGGTGCGGCATTGATGATACATCTGGCCTGGATCAGCTCAGGTCTTGATGGTAGACGGTATAGACGTACTGTTCAAAATCCAAGGCCGTCTCCGGTGCATCAGTATTGGCCTGGAACTCCTTGAGCCGCTGCTGATAGCCGGCCTCCGCGAGCTCTCTGATACGTGCTTTCACTTCAGGACTCTCATTGTCCCAGAATTCTTTGACTACCTTCTGCCGGATTGCGAGGCGCAATGGTTTGTCGTCACTGTTCACCGCAGCCGCGACAGCCTCTTCATACTGCTGATCAAACATTTCGCGCATCTTTGACTCGTAGTGTATGGTCTGGTAGAAGTGGTAATCGGCCACACATCGCACTTGATCAACGGATTGCTTGGTCATCTTGCGAAACAAAACGTTTGCCTCCTCCTTCATCGCGGAATTTGTAACTTTGCGATAGCGGTGGTAATACCACATGCACAACTTCTATAACGATATGTGAATTGGCAAGACAGGTGGCAGCTGTGGACTTACAGTTCGAACTTTTGCATAATATGCTACCTTTGCTGCCGCCTCGTCTTCCGAAAGTCCAGTCATTCCCGGAACCTTTTCACCAGCAACTGGCGCCACGTCCATGATATCATCTTCAGGAGGATCCTGCTCGAGAGGTAGATCGTAGCCATAGCGAAGTATCCAAGCTGTGGTCATCGTGTCGTAGAATTTTGTCGCCTTTCCACTCGCTGTAGCGTCATCCCAGTCGGTTTTGAAACTCTCGAGCCATGCTGCTTTACCGCTGGGGACCCAGCTCTTGCGACCACGGGGTTTTGAAGATTTCTGCTTCGCCATCCGGAGAACAAGGGCAAGAGCAGCAAGGATGCGAGGCGGGACAGCGCCGACGTGGCAGTGGCAGAACGAGCGGTAAAAGATGCTCGTGTGCAATCCCGGCGCATAAGCGCTGAGTGCAGATGAGGGACAAGCGCTCCGCGGGGAGCGGTCACACCGTACTCATCCCGCCTCTCGCTCTCGTAGCGGATAACAGTGTAACATCAGCTTATAGAATGGATATATTAGGGTTATCCGTAGTCAAAATTTGAATGTGGTGCGTATTTGAGAAAATAGATCCATTGCCGCCCAGGTTTGATGGCTACCTACCTATTGTGGGTATGGACCGGCTGCCATACGGAAGGAAAACAGGAATATAATGCTACTAGAGGCTTTTAATAATGCCTGCTGTACTATTAGGTCCATGGTTTTCTTCAATCCTTCCTCTAGTCTACTAGTATATATATATAAAACCAGTACAAGGTCTGGTGTTGGATGCGCAACCTCATCACGCCGAAGCGCGCGCCAGCTCAGGGGCCGTTGAACGTGGCTAACTTCTTTGAGGCGGAAGGCGAGGTGGTGCTACCGCAAGCAGAGGTCTCTTACGTTGATGGGGCTGAATCAAAACACATCCTATGACTTGGCAATCCATACGAGGCGTACCTTCGGGCTCTACCGCCAGGCGAAACCACGGAACCATTCTTGGCGGCTTGCGAGACGCATGCGCTCACGACAGTCCGCGTGCTTGTAGCAGGGACCGAAGAGATTGACGCCATATTGGATCCAGGTTGTCAGATTGTTGCCGCGTCGGAGGCAGTGTGTCACGCTTTGGGTTTTACTTATGACCCTACAGTGCGCATCAAGATGCAAAGTGCAAACGGCAAAGTTGACAAGTCGCTCGGCCTGGCGTGCAACGTACCCTTTACCATAGGCGACATGATGTTCTACCTACAGGTCCACGTAATACGCCAGACCGCGTATGACATACTTCTAGGACGGCCCTTCGATGTCATCGCGTCCACGGTTGTGCGCAACTTCAACAACGAGGACCAGACAATTACGCTGCACTGTCCAAACACGAAAAAGGTTATCACGGTGCCGACGCAACCGCGCAGTCCCGCTCGTTTTTGCCTACCCGAAAAGGATTTTTGAGAATCGAGGATTTGAGCAACACTTGAGGAGATCTCCATAATACCCCTTCTACAACTCCCAAATCTTGTTTCCTTGCCTCTGTGTACACTATGGTTAACTTATACTCTACTCTTGGCTCTTCTCTCTCGACCGCACCTACTGATATAACAGAAAACACAAAATTACAAGATATGCTAGCCCAACTTCCCTTTCTCGATCTCATCTCATCTCTCACGTCGACCACCTGGCATACTCTGGGGGTCAAATCTATTGCTATGCGCAACGCGTTTGTAGGTGCAAAGAAAAAGTACAAACCCGTACACCTAAAAGTGAAACCCGTCAAGGCTACGTTGCCTTGCAAGTTTTGCATCGTGCGTGCTATCCAAAGTGACCTGCTCGCGACTATGCCAGTCATCGACTATGCGAACATCCCCAACTTTGTGCCTTGAGGACGCTATACTGAGGAACAAATGCGCGAGGTTGACAAGCTCCACAGCGGGGACTTCCTTTGGCCAGAAGAGCGTCACCTTTTACACTACTTCTACATGCTACACAACGACACTTTCGCGTGGTCCGACGACGAGCGAGGCAAGTTTTGCGAGGACTTCTTTCTGCCAGTCAAATTCCTGGTTATCAATCACATCCTGTGGGTCAAAAGGAACAAGCCAATACCGCCTGGGATATATGACAAATGCTGCAGGATCATACACGAGAAGATGAAGGCCGGGGTCTACAAACCTTGAAACACCACTTATCGCTCGCGCTGGTTCCCGGTCACGAAGAAGTCCGGTGCGCTTTGCATTGTACACTCTCTGGAACCGCTAAACTGCGTCACCATTCAGCACTCGGGAGTCACGCCCATGCCAGACCATCTTGCCGAAAGCTTTGGTGGCCGCGCCTGCGGAGGAATCCTGGACCTGTTCGTGGGTTACGATAATCGACCACTCGCGGAATTGTCGCACGACATGACCACCTTCCAAATGCCTTTCGGCGCGATGCAACTGACTACGTTACCCATGGGCTGGACGAACTCGGTGCCAATTTTCCACGAAGACGTAACGCATATTCTACAGCCTGAGATTCCTGACGTCACCATTCTGTATATCAACAATGTATCCATCAAGGGACCAGCAGACAAGCGTACGGATTGCGAAGGCAGGCCGACGGTTCTTATTCAAAACCCGGGCATTCGCGTCTTTGTGCACGAGCACTTCGAAAATTGTAACTGCGTGGTACAGCGCATGAAATACTGCGGCGGTACGTTTTCTGCATTAAAATTGCTCATTATAGCTCCAGAGACGAACATTGTGGGGAATCGCTGCACTCGTCACGGGCGGGAGCCCAGCGAGGATCGCGTCGCAGCCATTCGCAACTGGGGCCCTTGTCAATTGCTTACCAAGGTTCGCGCGTTCCTGGGCACGGCTCTTCCGAAGGGATGCCACGGGAGCGCATAAGCTAGTCGTATGGCCAGCCGAGCGCATGAAGATACTTCGCGACTGCCACAACGGCGCCACTCATCGAGGAGTTTTTGTGACGGCCGTGATGGTGTCAGAGCGTTTTTGGTGGCCGTTTCACTTAGCGGATATAGCGTGGTACATCAGGACTTGTCATATATGCCAGACGCGACAGAAGCGGCAGATTCTGCTTCCTCCGACAGTCCAACAACCGGCGCCGCTCTTTGCGAAAGTATATATGGACACTATGCACCTGCCAGTGTCTGGGGATTTCAAGTATGTGGTACAAGGGCGCTGTTCAATCACACATTGGCCAGAGTTCCGCGCTCTTTGCTCCGAGACTGGGAAAACAGTAGGCAATTGGATTTTCACCAACATTCTCTGTCGCTGGGGCGCGCTGTTGGAAATAGTCTCGGACAACAGAGGCGCGTTTGTCAACGCGATCGAATACCTTGGCAAGCGTTACCATATTCATCACATCCGAATCAGCGGTTACAACTTTTGAGTGAATGGACAGGTCGAGCGAGCTCACTACAATGTTCGCCAGGCACTCTATAAGGCGGCGGATGGGGACGCAAGTTGGTGGTCCCAGGTCGCGGCATCGGTGTTCTGGTCGGAGCAAATCACAACACGCAAACGGATGGGCTGTTCCCCTTACTTTGCAGTCACCGGCACGCATCCAATAATTCCGCTTGACATTGTAGAAGCAACCTACCTACAGCCGGCGCCGGACTCAGTGTTGTCTACTGAGGACCTTATCAGTTGGTGAGCAATCGCGCTACAAAAGCGTCGGGAGCATCTGGTCGCGCTACAGGACAAGGTCATGGAGTCGTGCACTAAGGCAGCGCAGCGGTTCAAGGTCGAGCATGTGCATACCATCTGCGACTTTGACTTCAAGAGAGGATCGCTCGTACTACTCTGCAACACTGCAATCGAGAAGGCTTTGAACCGCAAGATGCGCGCGCGGTATCTCGGACCGCTAATTGTGGTCGCCAGAAATCGAGGAGGAGCTTACGTTCTCTGCGAGTTGGACGGCGCGGTGTTGGACTGGCCAGTGGCAGCCTTTAGAGTCATTTCATATCTCGCGCGCGCTGAAATTCCCTTGCCAGACGGCTTTGCCGAGATCACCTTAGAACGGCTCAAGGAGATGGAGGCGTTGCAGTCGCAACGCGATGACAATGAAGACGAGCTGCTAAGCAACGCACACGCGGCAGAGGACGAAGAAGAGCCGGCGGACGCACTCGATGCCTAGACACAACGCACTCGACAATGAGTTGTAATTGTATATTATATTGCTTCCATTTTTCTTTGCTTCGTCTTGCATATTTCTCTTTCATATCTTTCAGACTACTGTTTTTGCGTGCGGCGATTCCATGATGACTTACTGAGAGTCGTTTGCGCTAACAATTTTTTTCACATAGTCGACGCCTGCGCCCTGAGGACAGGGCAAAATT